>JAIXMH010000038.1:0-261778 GCA_025528865.1 Pilobolus umbonatus
ATTATAACATCAATCAGATTATTCCAGCCAATCATATTCATTAAAATATGAGTCAGAATTAGAGGAATTGAATGAAAGGTCAAAACTACATAATATTTCACTCTTTTTGGTATTGGATGATAGATGTAGTTATTCTACATATTTTATGCTTGGGAGTGCTGTCTTAATTTTAAAATTGACAGTGCTATGGACATTCTTATTTCGATTATTCTTAACTATTTTTTTAGCAGGATTTAATTATCGAGTGTCCGTTAATGATTTATGCCCTGAAGTTAATTTTCGGGGATTGAAAACAGGATAATTTATTTTGAATAGGACCCACCTCTTTTTATTTTTATCTTTATTCCTTCACCATATAAAATAGACAAAACAATGTCATGTCATTACACTTAATATACACACATTACAATACATGAACACAGCATGAAGACATACACAATGTAGACAGTAGACAGTAGACAGTAGACTGTAGATGTAATAAATATTTATTATTACAGTTGATAAAGGGGATATAGATATAGGGTAAGAATAAAAGTCAAGTAAATAAAAGAAAATGATAGAATATATGTAATTAATAAGAGAAGAAGATAGTAAAATAAAGAACAATGTTTCAGCGGAAGATCTGAATTTTACCAGCATTGCTCTTTTTTTCAGTGTTGAAAATAGTGTATGGAGAGACGACCTTATAGGTGTTATTTTTACTTGTGTTGGAGTTCTCTGTTGTTTTTATAAGGCCAACTTGGGCTGTTATTTGTTCGATGCTGATGATTGCATAGGATGCGTTGATATTGCTGGCAAACAGCTTGACTAGTGGGATGTTGTCTTTAAAAGGGTATGTTGTATTTTGCTTGGCTAACTCGACGAGAACAAGGTGTCGGTCTATAGTGTTATGTGTGTGTGAGAAAAAGAAAACAGTTGATCCGACAAACCAATGCTGTTTCACAATATTACGATTACTATTAATGGGAAAATATGAGTAGATGCAACACATAGGAGGATAACATTACTTACTTTATAGCAGGTGTGTCAAACATGATATAGTGATTGCCTCTACGGTGCTGGTTAACATAGATTCTATTGTAACTAGAAGAGAAGATGTTATTGTTTAACCAAGCACGACCAGCAATTATGATTTCAGGATTAGTTATATGTTGAGCAGTGCCAGGTAGTAATCTTTTATAATAGTTGTTTAATGCATTGGTGATTGTTAAATTGGTTATCGGTCGATCAGAGAACTGAGAAAAATTGGTTGTGGGATTGTTCAAGTTGATTATTTCTGATATGGGTGACCACAATTGGTGAGAACCAGGTACACCAGAAGGACACTCTATAAATGATGAAGTACTGTAGGGCTTGGGGTCAATATTGCACAGTACATTCTTAGAAGTTGCAATTTTCACATATTCATTTACGGCAACTTTTTCTATTAGGTTGCTTCCATTCGTTCCACTGTCAAGCTTTGATTTAATCAACTTGGAAAATCTACCAATTGTTCTTTCAATTGGCCTGGTGCTGTATGCACGCATTGGCCCAAAATTACGTATAACATAGGGAATATGATGGAGATAGTGGTTGACTGGCTTGAACACACTTTTTGAAAGCCTTCTTGCATCGATTTCTACTTTCAGGTAAGTGTGCCAATCAGCAAAACATCTATATATAATATGGAAGTTAATTAACTAGTACTAGTTTTTAATGGAATCACTTACTTCTCCATCTCCCGGATCATACTCGTATCAATACTCCACTGCAGGGCTATTCCACATCCTCTCGACAAGGCGTATAAAGCATCTTGAGCTTCTACAGTTTTTATTTCCGGACATACAAGAGTGGGGACTATGTACAGCAAGAAGTCCAACCAATCCACCATTCTGGCACCCTCTACACTTCTGAATAAGTCATCCCAGCTGCCTTGGAAGGATGTAGGGATGTATGGTCTTGATTTGGTTATTGCTTCACCAATCTTGGCCAACTTCTGCTCCGGAATAAAGAAAGGATAATCTTCTGTGATCTTCTTATTCTTGTCATCTGTGTAGAAGAAAATGCTGGATGTTCTGGTCATAGGCTTTGCATCGACTGTTATCATCTGGAAGATCAACTTGGCAACTCCTCCCAGCAAATGTAGTTCGTCGAGACCAAAAAAGAGTGGACCATTGAAGTTTGGAAGGCGGGAGAAAACAGATGGTTTGTTGATACCATGAACCTATACTATACTGTTATTAACCATGTTCAATTTAATTGATTAGTACCTACTTCATCACCAACAACAAAATATCTAGTCTTTCTTAAGGGTGCTTTGTGGTCTAAAAGATACTTGCCACGGGAGCAGTGGTATGGAGACTCAGATCTGCCTATGCAATACCTGCACAAGTGGTGACTATTATGCCCATCGTGATGTATCAAGTCTGTCACTCCAACAATGTCTCCTGAAGCCATCACCAAATGCACTCTGGCCTTGCAAATTTCAGCGCCTCTTTTTCTTACTACTATTCCTGCAGTACCTAGTTCTATCAACTCGTCTATCAATGGTCTTAGAAAGGAATCTAAATCAGCAGGCTTTTTAGGTCCAGGTAAAATGGCTATTTGAATCATTGATGATCCTTCGGCTCTATTATATATATATTAAGTTTGAATTCTATTATCCGCATAGTGTATAGCTTACCTCTTAGATGGATCGATATTCATGATGTTGATATGGAACATGGTCAGTGTTTTTTTGCCCTTTTTTTTGATTGGCAAAACCATCTACAAAGAGAGTGATGTAGACATCCATGGTGTTAGGCTCATCTACAATCCTTCCTCTGTGTCTCTTGAGAACGTTTCCATCAAAAACATCTGTCATGCCTCCCACTACAGGTACTTCTCTATTATATGGGTATCTCATCATCTCTCTTACTTCATCATTACCCAACCTAACAGAAATCTGTTGTCCAATCGACAACATCTTCATAGTTTTGGCAGGTTTACTCACACCGCCAACAGTCTTGTATCTTCCCTCACCACAGTGGGAACAGCACTCATCTTCAATTGCCGAAACATCTGCACTACCAAACAGCATGCAACCATTCTTGCATATATGGTATAAGTCGCTCTCCATGCCAGACCTCTTAATCAACAATCTCTCCAGAACATCTCCATGAAGTATCTCACCATTGTCTTTTATCAAGAGAATATGGTTAGTATCTATACCCTGCATATATCGAATTGTTTATATTTACCCATATCATTATTACTTGATTCATTCATCAGTCTAACCAACTGTCTGTGCATTTCCTGAGGTGCTGCAAATTCGGCAACAATGTTATTGAGCTGTATGCTAATCAATTCGTTTTTGGTGAATGTATTCTCATCCATGTTCTTCAAGTTGATTATCTTGGCAGTACTCAAACCAGCATCATTCGTGGTTACATTGTCAGCAGGAGAACCTTTAATAATACAATCAGTAAAAGTAGTATCAGGTTATCATATTCATACTTACTTTGAGCTAACACATCTTCCATTACAGTGTCTTCGGTCACCGATGAGATCTTTGCTACATGTTCAAGCCTTCTCAAGTGATTATAGTACTGTACATACTTGCCGAAAGTCTTACTACAAGATCCACACTCGTAAATTTTAGGATTTTCATTGTTAAGTCTGGTTCTCTTGGTATTGGATTGAGTGGACATGTTTAGTTTATAGAAGTGTATAGAGGTAAGTCAATTTGATTGAATCAGAAACTATTTATATGCAATCTGTTTGGTCATGAAATGCTTGTTATTTTTCATTTCTTCTTTGGGGTGTTATTGTTATGAGAGATAGAATATAGATCATCACAACATTACAAAATCACACAACTCTTTTCTTTTATTTATCAAATACATTGGAAACATATACAAAATGAACTCCCAAAACGATATGACCGAAATCAAGACAATGTTTGTTGAAATTGACAACAAGGTAGATGCTATGAAGAGTCATTTGGAAACAAGGTTTCCTGTTCGAACTACTTCTCCAAGAATAACTCGTGGTAATCACCATATTCTAATCTCTATACATAAGCAAGTATTATCATATATACTTATCACATATATATTATAGGCAGACTCACCCTTGAAGAGTTTGAGGATATGGTAGAAAGGTACAATGCTGATAATGAATTGGCAGGGTTGAGAAATGTACCTAGGGTAAATGCAGAGCTGAGGAGTACATATAAGCCTACCAACAAAAACAACAAGACTCCTCCAATGCATTTGCGCATATATGCTGCTATTGGCCACAGCAGAAGCCTCTTGAAGGAGGAACCACTAGGTGATGAGGATCTGGAGGAACATCTGAAGATACTTAGATCTTTAGCAAGAGATGTCAAAAGCATAATGAGTGTAGATGGATTTGTGTCGGGAAAGAAGTGGCACGAAATGGACAGCAGGTTCCAGATGTACTATGCCTTACAGTTGGAAGCACTGGCTGCAGAGAAGTCAGTGCGAATTGATCTCTGTAAGGACCAGTGGATAGCCAGGAATCTGTTGTCCAAGGCCATTGTCGCACCAATTGACAATAAGAAGAGGAAGACTAAGAAGAGAGAAAATGTCAGAAGCCAGATGCGATCTGTAAGTTCAGGTGATTCTGAGAATTACAAGGAATACTAATAGTCATCTTTCTCATAATTAGGGTAATGTCGAGCTCTTTTCCTCCTCTGATGAAAATGATTGTTAGAAGCAGGTGAGAATGACCAACAATCACCCTAATTAGGCAAATGTTTTTGTATCAGGCTGATATGGTGGAATTTCTCACACTATCTTTTCCTTTTTAAATAAATACGTAATCTCTTCCTCCTACTCTTTTATCTTCTTTTCATAACATTCAATAACAAACATTCTAATCAAGCGACATGCCGTTGCAACCTCCCGCTTCTTACATGGAATATTATTTGGTGAGTTTCTTATAGATATTGATGATGATAGTTACTGACTCGCTTATCTATCTTTTAGATCTTTTTTATCTTATATTTAGAGCTCTTTCAAGGGTATACACAGATACCGTATTATTGAGAAATGCTCTTTAACATCTATTCCCATGTAAGTTTTTCATTGTCTCTACTTATACTGTGAATAAACTTATTTAACTAGGACGACTCTCGTTCTCACACATGAATCTACTCTCATGTAAGTTATTTATTATGTATCAAACACTTATGGCAATAAATAACCTCATTTACTATAGAAATAATCCTCTTCTCTCATAAGAATCAACCCACATGTAAGTACAATAAATGTGTATCTCTTATAGTGATAACTAACACTGATATTGCTTATAGATTTCCATTCTATCAGAGTGATAGAAACAAGAATTGTATTTGTTGTTGGTTATTGAAGGAAATCTCATGTAAGTACTTATTTATAGTAGAAACTGAAATACATGTATATTTTAGCTGAAGAAGAAGCCTCACAATTTACATTATGTTGAATATATTATGTCTATTTTTATTATAATAAAAACAATTTAAGCCACATATTTTAATACGTCTTTTGATGTTAATTGATGTTAATTTGATGTTAATCTGATGTTAATCTGATGTTAATTTGATGTTAATTTGATGTTAATCTGATGTTAATCTGATGTTAATCATTATAAGAGACAATGATAGGTCAATATAAGCCTATTAACACTTCCCATAATCCTTAACGGTAATAGTGTCACTAAGAAATTGTATGGTTTTTATACAACGATTATCGATTGATGTTAACATCGGCACTCAATAGTTACTGTAATATCGTCAACAGTTATCAGGAAAATGTTAATTCTGTAGCAGTAGAATTACCCAAGGAAGGTCAATGGTTAATGTAATTGAGGGTAACTCAATGATAAAATTATCGTTATAACAGTAACACTTAAGTTAAGTACAGCGGAATTATGTTAATTTTTCCTAGTAAAAATTAACTTTATTTCGTTAACCATTGTTCGCAATACAGTAATTATTATAGTATAGTGTTAACTTGACGAATAATTAAAGTGAAATAACTGTGGATACCAGTTTATAGAAAGGTAAATAACTTTGGATCGTATAGAACATTATCTTTACTTATACAATGCTTTAATAGACTTGAATAGTACTCTTTCATTAAGTATCTTATATATTCAAGGTAGTATAGCATAGCTTTCAAAGGAAATAGACATTAACCACATTACTTTTATATCTGTATTTTTAGGCTACTCTATTTTGATTTCAAGTACCAAGAAGTTTAGTATTTATACTTTGATAAGCTTATCCATGTACTTTCACTCTTTAGATAGACTTCTTCTCTCTATTCAAGTCAAGTAATGATCCAAACGTAGGTTTTTCTCGGTACTATAGTAAAGTAATCAAACAAATGAATACTTGTGCAGAGCTAACTATTTATACTTCCAATAATCTCTTTCTATTTAGAACTTTGATGTATGATGTTTGGCAAAAGGCTCAAAAGGCCGTTCTAATAATATAGATACATCCTTATAATATATAAATAGTCTATTATTATGTTATTAAACCATTTTAAACAAATAAAAACATTCTCTCAAACCATAAACCACCTCTGTGTCTACTGTATTGTGTAATAATAACTATAATCTATCTATTAAAAACTATAGCACAATCGGCTTAATCAAACTTGTGTAAGAGTAAATGCTCTCGAAATCTCTGTGTAGTAGTACCAATCATGGTTTAAGAGTTACTACCCAACAGTAGATCATTCTATTTAATTGCTACTAAGCATAACTGATGTATTACTACCCAGTAGTATATCATTGTAGTAAAGTGCTACCAATCATAGTTGGTTAGTTACTACCCAACAAGAGATCACACAATATCATAACTACTCAACATGTTTATGAGTAACTACCCAACCAGGAAATATGCTGGTTAATTCCTACCCAGCTGACAGTTACCCACTACTCAACAGTATATCAATGAATATCATAACTACTCAACGTCTCTGCTTAAATGTTGAGTAGTTGATGTACTAATTTTAAAAATTTTGATGACTTTACTACCCAGCTTTGGAACATAGTGCTGCCCATTGCTTCTTGCACTTTGTGAGGTAAATACCTTCACGAAGGGCACGCTGTTCAAGTAAGAGAGCATAGTACAGCTGGTACTTGTCATCTAACCCTCCAAAAACACCTTTACCAGCAACACCGTCTGTAAGACAAACAGCCTTCACCTCTCTGGCCATACTTCTGAGATCGGCCATCATCTCCGTGGCTTCTTCCACTGACAAATCGTCCTTCCCAACTGCTCTTCGTGTTTCATTCACAACAGCTACTATTCTATCAGGTAAGGGTGGAGTACCCTTACCACCACTCAATCTCCACACTTCTTTCAAACTGGCATGAGTGGGAATTGCTGTTCTTTCCACAGCCTCCTTATGAAGGTCAATGTACTTACTGACATTGTCATTGAAGTCCCTTGTATAATCAGTTTCTATCAAAAGGAAGTAATCAATATTTATTTCAATAATCATATGGTTTGAATCCATTACCATTGGAATACTCTGATCTACGAAGAGCAGCAGGATATAACATATTAAATACTTCTTGAATGTTATCCACTTTGTCTGTTAAGTTCAAAAGTATCTGCTTCATTGGGACACTATCTTCGTTGCTATGGCTGTTTATTTTAAGATATTGTTTTTGTTGTTGTTATTAGTGTGTAAAAGGAAGAGAGAGAGAGTTGTACAGTTTTAATGTGATAAGGATATTTTTGAGGCTTGTGATCCTGCTGTTGAATCAGAATCTATCCAGATCCTCATCTGTAGTTCTATCTCAACTGCCATACAATGGTACCTTAATTCTATTACCTAAATCGAAAATCTCATATTCATACTAGTGTCAAAATCTGAGTACATAAACTCATAAGGAAATAATTGGAAGTCAATGCAATTAGTATATTGATCCGCTCAATATAAGCTACTTTCATACCGATTCAGTAATGATCAATACCTTAAATCCTCTAATACATCTTCCCAATTAATACTTCTTTAAACACGCCATGCCGAGTAACAAGAGTATCCAATAGATGGGCTACGATTCATTAGAAGACTTATATGTACTCATCTCAGATCAGATCATCCTCATGGTCTCATCCTACATTCTTCCTGATTGACACTTGATAGGTTGTTCCCCTGTATTGACATCCGTAATTGGATCATGTCAATTCACACACTCATGTATGTTCAAGATCCATTCTCCCTATAACTTTTAATATAAATACTCTCATCCATTTTGTAATAATAAAGAGCAATCAATCTTTCTTTCGGTCTGATTAACTTATCTGTCTCCTTTACACTTTTTCTTTTATTTTTGAAGTTGAATATACTCACATTGACTTATACACGTCCCCATCACTCTATCATATATAATATTACTAAAACACTTCAATACCATCATGGAATATATTTGTGGCACGACATCTTCCAAGGCAATGGTATATTCTCACGGCTTAATTTCCATTGATACTCTCTCAAACAAGGCACAAGACATATTCGAATGAAATCTGTGATCTCCTCTCAAACAAGACATTGGCTTATTCTCATGGCACAGCATCTATGTATCTCACTGGTGATCTTCATGGTGTAATATATTAAATATAATCATCTTGGTATAACTTTGCTACTTCCAAAGAATGCAATACACTTCTGGTATCAAGACTGAAGCTTCTGGTTGCTGCAATAATCATATTATTGTTACTTGTCACTCTTTCCTATGTGTCATAGCATTCATGGTGAGTGTTCTGATTGATATATCCACTCTCTGGTAATGCATGAACTAATCAATACACTTCCACTGCTTGAAGGATCAATGCTATCTATTCAAGAAGACATTTAAAATGATTGCATTGATATCTACTCCTCTGCTACTTACATGCTTCTATCTGACAAGGCAATTCAATCCTTCATTGCTTGTTCCTAATACATATTCCATCATACATATTCCATGACACATAATTATTATTGATTTCTATAATACATACAAACTATGAATAAAATGAATTTACTGCTCATGGATAATCATTATCTTTCAGCCCTCATTCCTGACTAATCGCACATAATAAGATGTGCTGAAAGAAGAAGAACATCTTCTATTGGTGTACTTTCTATTGGACAGCATATTGGATACAATACTGGTATCAATGTTGACTCATAGAGAACAGCCTACATTCCACTGTCATGAAGAGGAATATCGGTTATAGGGTATTCCAGTGGAGAGAAAGTCGATATATATATGCCACTATACATTTCTATAAGGTGTGTTATTGTTGCTTGGAAACTAGTGGGTGAAGGCGATACCAGGGAATAAAGAGTGAATAATAATGTAGGAGACAAAAAGCCACTTTAACTCATCATTCAGTTGCTGGGATTGAGTTGCAATTTATCCATGAGTTTGTTACTGCTTCTTTAGCTATTACTGTCTGCAATAGATGGTTGTTATGCCAACAACAGATACAGTAATTACTATTGTCCTATGAGTGGAGTGGCTAATAAACTATCTAATATAAAACCCTAGTTATAGGTTTGTGACTTCTTTCCTCAGAAACCAGTGATGAAATCCTTTCATCCCTATATAATAATTATGGTTATTTTGTGTTCTTATTCAATATTGAATTTAGATACAATACATCGGTATAACTCGATTAGAGGGTTGTTACAAACACCAATTGAGTACATTATAAAGACTACCAATTGTTCATTCTATCAGCTTATATATATGCGAGTAAAAGAGTGAAAGTAGGCCGAAATTCCCGATTTAGTTGTTGTCTAAACACCAGATGGGAGGATTTTGACACCACTTTGATTGGAAGATTCTACCACACAGGGGATCATCCTGTCTCTTAAATACCAATTATTTTCAATTTTACAGCCTAATTGACGGCGTATATAAAACCACCTATTTACTGATAAGTGGTACCATTACAACCACACATTCATCCATGGTATTACCCATTGGATGATTACCAATACCTGTGCCACTCTTACTTTGGTAGCTGTACTCTTCAACCGTGGTCTTCAGTTAGGAAGCATTCTTTCTGACTTCAAGCAGCTGACTGCAAATATGTCTCCTGAAGTAAGCAAAATCGTCATAATTTTGACACTGTACTCATTTGCTTTATTTTATTTGTAAGAACGTGGTACAGCCTTAAGTGATCGAGAAGAAATCAAGAGAGCACATAACTCTTATGACATGTAAAGTATACTTTATCTCCAATCTATAATACAATGACTAATATGCTTTCTGTTTTATGCATGATCCCCTTGATGAAGTAGCAGTGAAGAGTTTGGTTGAAGAAGTAGTTGATAATGATTTGGAGTACGTTGATTCTGACATTTATCACTCTATTGCCTATGTACCCAAGAATGACTTTTTGTGGGAGATTGACGGTCTTCAAAAGAGGCCCGAGAAACTTTGTTCAATTGGTGATAACAGCTGGGTTGAATCAGTCAAGCCTTACATCGAAGCAAGAATGGCAGAGTCTGTACTGTTATCATTAATACAGTTGACCCAATAACTCATATGTTATTTTTATAGCCAATGATTGCTATATTTGTGAAGATGCTCTGAATGAGTTGAGCCCCGTGCTGGAAAGCCAGTGAAAGAAATCAAAGAGCTAAAGTATGAAGAAGATCTTAAGCAGAAAGAATTTTTAGAGATAAACGAATGAATATTGTTTGCTTATCTTTGTATTTTCACTAAGCAGAAAGAGTTAACTCAGCAGAAAGCCAAATACAAGAGATTCATTTGAATATGAGCAAGGCTTTACCAAAGATAGAGCAAAAAAACAAAAATATAAAGGCAATTGAAGACCGGAAGATTGTGAAGGCGAGATCCCAAGTGACCAGAAGGCAAATTGCTCCAGTCAAAAACAGCAATGATACTATAATCATTCATGATACAATGATGTCAATTGCTAGTGTCAAGCCCTTCGTACACATTGATAATATTTTATATCCACTTCTGCTACTTCTCTTCTTGATGTTGATTCTGCCAAATCAACAGAAAGCATGTGGGGAAGATCTTTGCCGATACGTGGGCAATCTCCAGTTGATTTTGTTTCTACTCCATCAGATGGCATGTGGGGAAGACCTGTATTTGAGCGGGGTTCCTCCTTCAGCTGTAAATATTAGGGTGGAAAAAGAAAAGAAGAGCCGATATGCAGCACAACAATAAAGAAGACTTGTGGAACTAGAGAGATTGAGAAATAAGAGATACAAAGCAAATCACAACAGAACTTGCTTGTCTATCAATTGATCTCATCCATTGCCTTGCTTATTTTGATATATTATTATCGTTTATCCATAAAACGTCTGAATAAATATACTCGTTATTACTCTTATTACTCTTATTGCTTCTTATAGAAATAATTGATGTGTGTATAAGCACTGTGGGCAGTTTTTGGTATGGTGCACTAAATGAGCTTATGATTGACCAATGTTGTGGGTCTTCATTGATTGTTTACTGGCCCATTTTTGATTAAAATCTCTCTCACTTCTCTCTCACTTCTCACTCACATCTCCATTTCAAAACAACAACTGTGGGTAATCTATCCAGTGATAGAACATTAGAGATGAACAGATAATGAACATTTCTCTAGCCTTCTGCTTGTGAAGAGTCAAGTATGAATGCCGATATTGCCTTTGTTAATTGATCATAAAGAAATTCTGTGTACTGTCGGTCATCCAGTAGGACAGATCTCCTTTCATCTTTACTTCCTAATATATACTGTGAGATGGTTTCTCGCCTTCTCTTGATTGGAAATCCCTGATATTGCATCCAAACAATGGGAATATGAGACTGATATTATGCTTTATAAAAAACAACCATTGGTCAAATATGTATATAAGAAGCTAGATTACTTTATTGTATGGTTTACAGTCATACACAGAGTAAACTCACTATTAGACATCCTGTGGTTACACTATCTCCTGGAGTATTAGTAATGCAAGAGTCGATGGTTGGATGATTCTATCTCTTTGTCTGCTTGCAATATTCTTGTCTTTTTAATACATACATGTTCCAGAGTGCTGGACTTGAGTAGAACGAGATGTTGATCCGATTGGGATTGTTGAATTATTGATCTGATATCATTGCCTTCAATTTACACTGTTCTGTTTGATTCATCACAGTAATACCATGATCGAACAGATGTATCATACTCTTCCCTAACCACAACTACTCTCTGTAGGGTATCAGTGAGCTCTAGAGACTTCAGATGTTTACACGAAAGTTTGATTTCAGTAATACCAGTGTTCTCATCAACCACAAGATAGAAGTCTGATAACTTCAAGCTTTGTAACAGAGGAACCGATAATTTGATATTTCTGAAGGTGAATCCACTACCACCGTAATTAGAAAAACACAAACTCGTCGGTTATTGAATAGAACGAAATCATGGTGTATGGGGGGTATAAAAAAGTTGTTCAATGGATGGCTGTAGTTCTTAAAGGTGACCATGCTCTTGTTAATACCAGTAATACAACCGCAAATATTTAGTTCATCAAAATTATCCTTGATAAGGTGGACAAATTCATTGAGTGGTCCCCCAATATTACTTCGCAAACTTGTTACAAATGTCACTTTTCTCGATTTGGTGTGAGGAAAGTTTTTAACAACTATACGTGCGGCTGGAGCAACTCTACTAATCTTTGCTCCATAAGTGACATTCATTTCAGGCATAAATGTGGAACAAGTGGCACTGTTCCAAATCATATAGAAAATATCTGATGCCCTTGACCCCCGAAAAGTGAGTTGAAGTGTCTCTATTGTCTCTAATTTCATGAGTACATCAAGCATATGAGCCGTCTTTTGGTGTACTTTTTTCATGTATATCGTCAATTCAGTTAATCTAGTGAAAGCATTCTTGATATACAGGGAGTCACTCGGATAGTAGTCTATACGTAGTTCAAGCCTTTTAATATGTGGATAGTGATGCTTATCAAGCGTTGAGCACAGATGAGTATTTAGTGTATCACAGTCGTATTTCAGGGATTCCAAAGAAGGGAATTGGCTGAGTATCTGATAAAAGGGAATATCATTTCTGTTCCTCACATGCACCACTTCTGCCACTTGATTTGAATAGTGACTAAACCTTAGTTCGTGTACATTGGGAAAGCAGCGAATCGCTTTGATGAAATCATTAAGCATATTGAGATATGTACATGTGTCAAGGTCTTTGAAGTGCTGGTACATATCCAACACTCGGATATGTTTCCCGGCATCCATGCGTCTCGGATAGAGAGAAAATGAAGTTAGGAATAATTTCAGCTGATCTTCATCTTTTTATAAGAACTTCTTTGTACAGAATTGGTATAAATATAAAGTACCACATCATATTCACTGTCAAACATATTCTGTATTCTTTCTTAGTGAGGTCTTTCAGAATGAACTGTAATACTTCAGTTGATAGGTGCTCCATAGTATAAAATAGGGAAGAAAAGGAGGAAATGGTTAAAAGTGGAGTAGCAATAGGTATTTATCTTTAACCTCCTGATAGCTAATCAGCTCGTTACTACGCAGTGTACATCTGTCTAAATAAGCAGGGAAAAGTCATATCATGATGACTGTCATTTTAAGTGCACTTCTTTGTAATCTATATTACAGAGATCAATCTATACTAATGAATAATTACCCTAACATTGGTAAGATGCTTTTGTACTAGAAACTGTTATATATTAAAAGAGATGAATCTCAGGACCCTGATTAAGTATTTTCTCCCCATTTAGTGTTAACAGTACTCAGGTAATATCACCTCTTTCCATTCATTCAAGCTATTATTACAAAGATGGAGGATAGTGGTGAGAGATCAACATGCCATTGTTCACATTTTGATGGCATAATGACTACTATACTTTATGATGATAGAACAAGGAATTTTAGCATGGGTGGCATTCATGTAGGAGATAGAAAAACTTACACTGACCAAGATTATCATATTGGAAGTATTCAATTCATAGTACGCTCTTAGTAGACCATCATTCATAACATTGAGAACATACACGAATATCTCAAAGTATCCTACTTACATCACCAATAGCAAGGATAGATTTATGAATGAGATAGATCTAGTTGCTCTCCCATGAATTATAATGCTTAACTGAACAAACATATCTGCTACACTTGTCAATGTTATGTGGATCAACAAGTACACCTTAATTAATCAAATGTTAAATTGAGTTTGTGCAAGGAAGAATGGTAGCATTTACCATTGATTATTATTTAACATACAACGAGCAAATGTTCATATATTACCTATGGAACCAATTCAACAACGAAGAAGAACTCACACTCTACACCAACTCGTAGAGTGTCTCGACTTTAAATGGCTACTCATCTCAATTCATAAGGTATAGTTCAAATGACCCGTTTCATGCATTCTTATAGATCATATGGCACACAAACAATCGATTTTGTATAGGCCCTATGTCATGTTGTACTGCTTAGCATCCTTTTCCAGAAAATCCTAAGTGACACATTCAAAGTACATATAAATAGCATACTCACATTATTTAATTTTCCCTTCCCATTAGTATGTATAATAGTAATGAGAAGTCATGTAAAAGCATCCCAGATGTGTCTTATCCAAGGAATCGCATCAAGAAAGCAAGCATATTAGTATGTTCTTCGCAAGGAACAATATTTGCCCTTAATAAGACAGATGGCTCATTTATTTGGTCCATCAAGTTTCCTGCTCGGTGTGTGGCAAACATTGTATCATTGCTTGTTACTGATTCGGATACAGTCATTGCTGGGACGACAGGAGCCACAGTGTGCATGGACTTATTCACGGGTGCAATTAAGTGGAGAAATAATGGAATGGTAAGTGGAAAGACATTTAAGACACTTGGAATTGAATTCATCTTGGGTTACTTACAGGGCTTTGGTTACGGTATGGCATCAGTAACTAGTAATTCAACCAAAAGTATATCAATCCCTGTTGAGGAAGGTCTGCCGCCCTATTCAGCTAGTTCGACAATTGATACTTCTATGGTGTATGCAGCAGCATTTGGAAGAGTAATGGCTATCAATGGTGATACAGGAAAAGAAATCTGGAGATACAACTGTCCAGGTTCCGGATATTATCTTCCTATCGTTATAGTGGAACCACCAGCTCCAGACAGTAATCAAACAAACCCGATAGTTTGTATCGGGGTAGGACGATATGTATATTGTCTAGAGGCTCATACAGGTAATCTGCTATGGCAGCAGAAGATAGCTACCGGTCTAGAAGAAGATATTCGTGGGATGAAATACATGGCATTGGCCACACCCATCAGTTCTCGGTTGGCATCAGAGACATCTACTGCATACAGTCAGAATCCTGCAGGTCAGACCTGTGAATTGTCAAAAACAACGGGTCTTATATAGCTGTTATTAGGCGTACTGTCAGATGATCATTCACTGTTATATGTTATTTTAATGCTATTAGTAATAAATATCTACAAACCAATAAAACAATACATATCATTATAGCCATTGAATCTTCATATTGTCTGTACTATATCCAAATTTACTTTTGTTAGTAAGTAAATTATCAAAGAGAACAATTCATCTGTTACTGCCAAGGTGAACACTTATGTTCTCATCCATCATGTGTCCGGAATGTGACTGTATAATTGTGTCCGGATGACAAAAAAATACCCTGCTTGATTTTTTTTTCCAGTACGGAATCAACTCACCGGGACTGGGTATTAATCCCGCTGGAACACTACCTCGATAAGCTTCTTTCTTCCTTTATTAATATACAGAAAAGTAAGTAATGGGTGAGAAGCATACACACAACCAGTGGATGGATAGACTATTAGAGACTACTGCAATGATAGATAAACAGATGATGGGATGGATGGATGACTAAACAGATTTCTATTCTTTTCTTCTATAGTATGGCTGACTCTGCTACGGCCGGTAATCGTGGTATGCATCAACATCAGACGTCTTATTATTTAAATCAGCAACTAATTATTTCTTGTAATAACAATAGGACGCGGTGGTTTTGGACGTGGACGTGGAGGACGTGGTGGTCGTGGTGGCCGCGGACGTCGTGATGACTCTAAGAACGAATGGGTTCCTGTCACTAAACTCGGTCGTCTCGTAAAAGCTAACAAGATCAAGTCTATTGAAGATATCTATCTCTTCTCCCTTCCTATCAAAGAATACCAAATCATTGATTTCTTCCTCCCTAAGCTCAAGGATGAGGTCATGAAGATCATGCCTGTTCAGAAGCAAACTACTGCCGGTCAACGTACTCGCTTCAAGGCTTTCGTTGTCATTGGTGATGAGGATGGTCATGTTGGTTTGGGTGTCAAGTGCTCCAAGGAAGTAGCCACTGCTATTCGTGGTGCTATTATTCTTGCCAAGCTCGCTATTATCCCTGTTCGTCGTGGTTATTGGGGTTCCAACCTCGGTGCTCCCCACACTGTTCCTTGTAAGGTCACTGGTCGTTGTGGTTCCGTTCTTACTCGTTTGGTACCTGCTCCCCGTGGTACTGGCATTGTCGCTGCTCCTACTCCCAAGAAGGTTCTCCAATTGGCTGGTATTACCGATTGTTATACCACCTCTCGTGGTTCTACCCGTACTCTCGGTAATTTCGTCAAGGCTACTTTCGCTGCCATTGGTAACACTTATGGTTTCTTGACCCCTGATCTCTGGGAAGAGACCGAATTCACCAAGGGTCCTTATCAAGAACACTCTGATTTCCTTTCCCAAAAGGCTAGAAAGTAAATGGAACTTAATGATCAGTTGTTAGTTGGTGTTTTCTTTTCATTCACAAAATAAAAGCAAATATCAATAGGTATATACATACAAAAATCGAATAGAGTAAACACAAGGTGGATTACAATAAGGGGGAAAAGGGAAGAATATACAATGTGGTTCATTATGTGTGTTTATGCAGGTGGGATGGTTAACTGCTGTCATTTTATTATTCAATTGTTTTCTTGATTGTGAAATGATCGACACTAATATGGAATACCTATAATTTAAAGCATTTAAGTGAAATGGGGATAGGATAATAATCATTCTTCTTGGCTTACCATTTGTCACTTTCTGGAAATAATCATATAACACAGTACGTTGATTCTCGAAGGAATCCTTAATTCTCTGTATCATAAAGTCGGCAGCTATTCTATCTGATTTGTCATTCTGAAATCGATACCTCATTCTCTTGATCGTCTCTCCTCTGAAACAAGGTAGACCAGACTGGAGCATCAGATTGACTATCTGTATAATGAGTTCTGTATAAGGACGACAGGCAAGGTATCCCTTAATGACCAATTCAGAGAACTGTTTGAATGGCTGTTCTTCCGAGTTACCACCCATCAACTGTACCATTTCAGTAGTCAATTTGAATGGAGAACTCTCGAATGTGATTCCACCGGGTGCGATATCAAAGATGAATCCAAAATCAATATGGATCAGATGTCCTGCTGCATCCAACATGATATTACCATTATGACGATCCTTGAATTGTAGTAGATAGGATATCAACGAATAGGCAGCCGCACTCTGTACGAAGTTGGTACGAGCCCTTTGAAATGCAATCGAGGAAGATGTACCGTATTTGGCAACAAAATAGTCGTACATACTGTTCACTTTCTCACGACCCAGAACATCTCTTGAAATGGAATCTGGAATCACATCGATCACACCACGACCGGGATCAGTAGCAACTACACGGTAAGGGAACACATAGAGATCAAGTCCAATACTGGTAAATATGTTCTTGAAGACAGCAATCAACTGTAATGCAAGTACATCTTGTCGACAATCATCGCCCACTTTGAAAATTGCACTCTGTAAGACGATAGGAGGTTGGTCACGAGCATTTTGTGTGTCTGTTAATACTACATTGTCATCCAAAGCATCTTCGTCTTCTTTATCCTTCACTATTTTGAAAGTAGCCATAAACGGTGCCTGCAATGATGAAATGATTTAGGTAAAGGAATAAACACCCATGATATGAACTTACCTTGGCGTGACTCTGTAATGGTCTACCTGATGTGCGCACAATATCTACCACATAACCATCTGGATTACTGGGAAGATATACTCCCACATCCACTTTGATCTTGGCAAGTTCTTCATCCAATCGTTTCTGTTATACAAATACAATCAGTTTAACATCTTTTTTTTATATAAGGGATGTATTACCTTTTGTAATGGTTTCTTCTCGTTCTGACCATACTTGATATATTCCTTCAAGTATCCTGAAATTCCTGTTACTTCCTCAAAGAACTTGAACTCTCGCTTATAAAACTCTTCATCTTTTCCAGTAAATGAAGACACCAAATTCTCAATGATTCTTTCCAAAGTAGGTTTCAAAGGATCAGCCTACAAAATCGTGTCGTTAATATTTTCATCTCTCCGTTCCCCCCTTTTTTTTATAACAATATACCTTGATACAATCTTTATCTGCATCAATGTAAAAATTGGCTCTCATATTCCATATGATTTGATGTGCAAACAATTGTGACAGTTGTCCTGCCTCCATAATATACCTCTCCACATACCCAAACGCATCATACCTCAAAGCTTGTACGATCTGAGGAACATAGAAGAACACGGTATCTACTGGATAATACTCCAGACTTCGCATAGCATACTGTAAGATCAATGGGTGATTTCCATACGCAGGCATAAAGTAATTCGCGGCTGTGATGGTAGGCACTGGGGCCCAATACTTGAGATACTTGAGATCCAATTTAGCGTTTGGTTGAAGCCGTTCACCCAGTAGCAATTCCAGTGCTTCAGGAATCTCTACCACGTCCAGTGTATTGTTTGCAATCAAAATATGAAGTTCTCTCTGTACTACAGGCTGAACAAACCGAGAGGACATCTGAACAGCCACTTTCGGAGACACTTCCCATGCGAATCGGATGATTTCTTTCCATGCATCTTCAGTCGCTAACGATTTCTCTGTATTGCCTATATAATGCTGAGGGTATCCCGGTCCAACAATGTTCAATGGGTTACACCATACTGACAATCGAGACAGCTCGCTGTCCATCAATAACAAGATCAACCTTTTCGTGAACTTCTGTTCCCGTATCACATCATCTTTTGTTTTATCCGTCAAGAACATATACATACCCGACGCCATTTCTGCAGTGGTTTGTCGAGCACACGTTAAGATATCCGACAGGTTCGGTGTATCGTTCATAACCGAATGATAAAAATCGTTGAGTACTTTCTGTTCATACAACGCGTATGTCTTTCGTGACCCATACACCCATTTGGGAGGTAAAGAGAACCAGTTGAATGCAGAACTATACACGAGAGTTCTGAACTTGTATTCGGCGAGAGCTTCCATTTTAGCAGACTTCAGTACTTTCATACCCAAGAACAATAACTGGAATCGAGGCAGACGCGTGAATGGATGAGTACTCATGAGATTCGAGTTGAAGAAACTATCTTGGAGCGTCTGAATAAACAAGTGGATGAGGAACCGGCTTCGGTGTCTTATAGAGTAAAATCGACTCAGCAAGAACTTAATCCATGTGACATGAGGAGTAAACAGTTTGGTCATAACCGCATTGTTCTTATCGATCACACTCCTTTCGGAAGGCGCGTAGGTCATTCGACTCGTGAATGGGTGTTTGCTGTCCATTTTGGTTGAAAACAGGCCCTTACGGTACCGTTGAGCCCATCCCCATGCGTTCAGGATTTCCACCATGATACGTTTCTCAAGTCGAGGACATTCAATGATGATCCAGTTCCATACATCGATGGCTATCTCAAGTGATTCAGGTGAGAAGATCTGGACAGGGAGACGAACGACGTGATGAATAAGGTCAGGATGGACATGTTTGAGAGAAATAATGTAGCTGGCGGCGCGATACATCGTTCGTGACAAAACATCCACTGGGATCAGTTTCTTTTGTTTCTGGTCGTTTGTCAGTTCTTCCAGTATCTTGAGAATAACTGGGATTTGATCTGTGATGGTCATTCCCATCTGTTCTAGTCCCTTCACTTCACCCATATAGTATCTTCTGGAGGTAAACCCGTTGACAAAGTCTGATGAATCGTCGAGATGGACACTGGCAATCGAGGGAACGAATTCAACTGTCATCTCACTCTTGACAGCTGCCTTTCCTATATCCAGCGCCAAAGATCGACCGAGATGAGCTGTATCGATAGGTGTATTGGATTGGAACCGGTTGTATTCGCTCAAATAATCCTGTAAGAGTCCATTGATCTCGAGTGGAGATCGATCCATTGCTTTCTGTAACCATTTTCTTCCATACTGATACATTGAAGTACATACTTTCTGTCTATACACAAACGAATCACCTACTTCAATGGTCACATTGACAACAGATGACTTGAATTCAAATATGGGGCAGTATTCTTCACGGTATTCAGCTTCACAACTTCGCCATAACAGTTGAATCAGTTCAAATAAGAGTGTAATCAGTGATTTCTCTGCAAATATCTGAGGGAATGCATGGGCAATACGATCTGTGATCTTCACAGCGAGTTCATGTACCTTGGGTAATCGGTGACAGCACAACTGAAGTAACCGGCTCATCTGAGTTCTCAGTTCGAATTCCAAACTCTGGGATCCTACTCTGAACGAAGTATCTTTGATATAGACAGTCACCACTTGATCCACAATCACTTCTAGGCATTTCGACATCGAACTATTACTCACCCCATCGTTCATGAAGTAGCGAAGAATGTAGCTACAATCACCCATACGACTTCTCATCATTTCAATATGATAGACTGTCAGTGCAAACACCACTTGAGCAAATGAGAAGCTCTTGATTTCGTAAGGAAGGTTGGGTAAGAAACTGGTAAGTTTGATACGCATGGAGTTCACATTGATATCAGATAAGTTGCCTCCTCTTAAGACTGAGTTATACTCAAGATCGCTTTCAAGGTAATTGGTAGCACTTTCAATAATCAGTACTGGTGTCTTTTGGGATATAGCGTGTAGGGCAGGATTCCATTCTCTAAGCCAGATCGATTCAGTAAGAACTCCAAAGAGTGTACAGTGGAACCACATGTTTCTGAATAACGATACTGTTTCTTCTGTTGGTTGTAAATGAGGTTCGAAGTCAGCGTGGTTGAGCAGTGATTGAATGACAGGTAAGAGTGTGCCTAGTTTGGATATACATTGTGGTTCGGATTCCTTCCTGTTCTTTACCATTAATCGTTGAATACTGTTCCCATTCTCCACAAATAAAGTCAAGAGATTATGAAGGTAAGTGAGGTAGAGTTCTTTTCTGCTTGATAGTTTTTGAGCGAGAAGTATTTGGGCATTCAATACCTACATAACACGCATGAATAAGAGAAACAAAGTTTATTGTTTTCTGTACTTACTGCAGCGTCCAATTGTTTCTTATCATCTGTGAGAAGTTCTTGGTTGATAGTCGAGAATAGATTAATGATATCTTGAAAGGTATTCATGGGACTCACAATAGCCAAATCCACTAGATCTCTTGTCAGTACACTTAATGCTGCAATCGAGAATGATTTGCGATGTAACGAGAACATAGAATAAGCTTGTATAGTCACCTATAACCAAGAGATGAATAACTGGTTTCAATCCAATCGATCGTCATTTTCTTTACCTTTTCATCAGCAAGATGAGCTGCTACACCGATAATGGCAGACAAAACATTAACAGATACTTGTTGTACCTGACTTTCTTGATATATACTCTTGTCTACTCTAGGATCAGATTCATTTAATACAGATTTCTCCCCTCCTTGATACTGAGTGATCTCATTGATCAGTTTATACAAGGTACAACTAGCCATTTCTCTCATTTGGGATACGGTGGTTCTCTAAAAAAAACATGTTCAAACAATATAAATACAAAGTGGGCAAGAAAGAGAAACATACACATTACTTGAATACATTCTGATAATCTTCTGAACCCATATCTCTGTACTGTAATTGCCGATTTACTCCATTCAGTCTTCAAGTGGAGGATGGGAGATGGTGTTGCTAAGAATCGACATATCCTATTGGTCATTTTCTCGTTCCATCGTGGAAGACTACACAAAAAAGTACACATCAGTTTTCATCACTCATCCTCTTTTACATGCTGGTTATATTTACTTGACAGCCAGTAATACTGCAGTATCAAGTGAGGCTACATAAACCCAGGCATCAGAGTAAGGAGCACTGTCAAATAGACATTCATCGATGTATCTCACTAATACATTATCTACTTGTTCTAAATAGATAGAAGCTAATCCTGCCAGTTGCTATCAATAAATCATTAAATATGTGGATGCTTCAAGTTGTTTGATATTTTTACCAGACTCAATCCCATGATCTCCTTCATGTAAGAATCTCGTGACCAATGCTTTCCTTCATTCTCTCTCTTATCTGCATACTTCCTAATATCACAGTAATAGCCTAATGACATAGAATAAATGCCCTTTAGTTCTGTTCCTATGTCTAAATCGTGTTTTTTGATTCTATCTATTTTCATGAGTTCAGACCATGCTGCATGAATATGACTGGTGAGGTGAAGTTTATTGAGATCCAATGTAGATATTTTTGTGTGTACACCTGACATCACTCTGGCAATGATATTCCTTAATACAATCAACAAGTCATGGATGATCCTGTTCGAACTGAGGGGCATTCCGTTCTCCCAGTAAGAAGCGAGTACTCGTCTACTGTATGAATCCTGCGTCAAACATTGCTCGATGGTTGATTTGACAATATCCAATGCATCATCTACAATCAGTGGTTGCATATGGGTAACGAATGACTGTAAGTGTTCTACAGTATAGAGGTAAGGAGATACTTGTAATGCCCGGGCAAGTCCAGCCATAGAAGGTAGAATGAATGAAATGATATAATCCACTATTCTGTTGAATGAGTTATCTTTTGTCATCTCAACCCAAAAATCTACTTTTTTTTTTTTACTTACTGTCCCTTTCTTTCAGTAATTCTACCAGACATGTTCCATAATTCCATAGTGTCTCATGAATGATTTCCTTATATTCTTCCAATTGATGTGCTAATGATAACAAAGCAGATACCAGTAGATAGGTCGTACCATCTGCAGGAATCGGGTCTAATAACTAGTGTGAACAATTCAATCGAGAGCATCATTTCGTGTACTACCTTTTGTGATCATGATATCATCCCACTGGTAGGCTGGTAAATGTTTCAAATAACTCAATAGGCGAGGAAGTACTTCCACTTGTCCACATTCATTGGTGTTTACTGCATACATAGTCAATGCATCCAATGACTGTTGATATCTAAATGACTAAAACAACAGTTAAAAAATGACCTCGAACCAAAAATACAGGCAAAAAAGAATACCATTGGATTGAGTGTCTGGTCTGTGATAATCGTGGTATCTTCCAATGCACTCAGGGGTACTTCTGGACATTTCGAATAAAGTCTTTCTATTTCTACTTTTGAAGTCTGTGATTTCTCATCTGCTAAAACGCCTGCTAAACTAAGTAATATGCGGGAATGGAGGTCATAATCAAGTCTAGACAACACGAAAGAAGATCAATCTCGAGACAGAGTCAATACAAGTAACATAGATGACAAACCCATTCATTATTTATTTTTGTATGTATAAAAACAAAGGGATAAAACAAATATATATATATATAAAAAAATAGAAGTTGTATATAACTCTAAAAGTGACGTTGTTAAGACGGAGTTTCATTCTTCTTTTTTTTTATTGCTGAAATTCCTCTGCTGTAGGTGCCAAATCCAGTTTATTGAATCGTGTATCATCAAAGAAGGAAGCAGTGACGATTCTACCACCGAAGAATCGACCATTGAGATCATGAATGGCCTTACGTGCCTCTTCTATTTGTGAGAACTTGACGAAGATGCGTACTGCTCTGTCGTCCTGTATTTGCCCATGAGGCACCTAACAAAGAAAGGTTAAGACAAGTTTCTTGCTTGTATAAAGTGGTCTACTTTACTTCAAATATAAGGCATCTCTCTACTTTTCCATATTTAGAGCATTCATCTGCTGTTTCTTCTTGTAACATATCATCTACTTCACCTGGTCCAACCATATTCGTCAGTAATATTACCTTGGACTCCTGCTTCACTGGTTTCTCCGGTATTTTGGGTGTCTTTGGATTCACTATCTTCCCTAATCCAACACCTATAGCCTGTACTTGTAACGCTTCTCTTATACCATCTTCATCTCTACCAAGACCTTTTGTAAAGTTGAAGCATCACTGTTCAAGCGACTCTCTTTGTCTCTCTTACCTTGTCCTTCTTGCCATCCATATTTAGCCAATACTTTCCTAGCTATATCTTGAGCAGGATGAAGTTGAGCAGCTTCTTCCATTCTTGTATCTTCCTTCCTACATTGTGATCTTTAGAATACACACACACATATATATTATTTGTATATTACAATGGTGGTTTCTGTTGACTTAACATGACTCTGCGCATATAAGCATCATCTGCTGTTTCCTGTAAGTTTATTTTAGGCGCAGTAGGTTCTTCATGATCTAATATATATATATATAAAATGATATGAGCATACACACTTACTACTTTGTCTCTTCCTTTAATTTGTTACCTCTTGGGCTGGGTGAACGTGGGTAATGAGGTGAGGGTGATCGAGATGGAGAACGAGAATAAGATCGTGACCTTGATCTCGAATCTGACTTTGATCTGTTTTGTCTCTCCCACTCTCTCTTCTTCCTTTGTTGTTCTCTCAACTCATTGCGTTCTTCCTTGTATTGTTCATAGTCATTAGGGCGATAAGGATCATAAGCCTCCATCATATTGAACACAATAGGTTGTGGCTGATTATTACTGTTATTATTATTATTGTTCTTCCCTTTCTTTCCTTTCTTCTGTTTATAAAATATCAGTTATTGAACGACGCGCTCGTTAAGTTTCCTCTTACTTTCGTCTTTTGAACTGCTCTAAACCCGTTCACATCATCACTTGAGGAAAGAAGAGGAATCGCACCCAAATCGATATTATCCACTACTTTTGTTGTTATGTGCACACTCTGTACATTATTCTCTTGTTCTTTTTCTTCTTTCGTAATTGTCTTGGTGGACACAAGAGTGGCTCCTGCAGGAATGACAGATTTGTTCAGTTTCGGTTTGGCTTGAATGGTGGGTCGACGGACAACAGGTCTGAACTTATTGAAGACAGACCAGCCTATGTTTATGAATAGGGTTAACAGAAATTTACAAAAAAAAAAGGAGAATGTGCAAGCATAATTTGTTTCTATTTTTCAAAATATATTGCCTTCAGGTTTAGCTGTTGGTTCTTCTACAGTGGTGGGTTCTTTGGGTGGAGGTGCTTCTGGAAGAGGTAAAGATGCATACAGACTGGGTATACTCGAGGTCGGTTTCTTTACTGGTTCTTCTGAATTCTTTTCTGACTTGGAAGGTGGAAGTGCACTGTATAATGAGAACGACATTTGTATTAAAGGGGGAGGTAAAGAAGAAGAAAAGGAAATAAAAAGAAAAAAAAAATATTATAAAAAGAAAAAAAAATATATATCTTTGGGGTAATAGGCGTAATTTGAAATCAATCCACTTCCTTGGATTTTGAAGTGTTATTACCATAGTAACCGAGGATTCGTGGTAACATAGAGATATCCATGGTAACAATAATTGAGATTACACCCATTGTTTCCAAGGAAATTCGATCTCTTCTTGAAATTTTTCTTATTATTGTAATTTTCTATATTTATTTATTTTCTTCTTCTCTTTCTTCTCTTATGCTATCTCTTTCAAAGACTCTTATAAGACCTTATAGAATACCACACCTATATCAATCCATTGTTCATATGTCAGATAAGCCAGTACTCTCTTTACCCTCTACTGCCGAAGAAACAATCCAAGTAGGTGTCAATGATACTTTCAAACTCCAGGAAATGGGTCCAGTAGGTAAAGCTCAACAAGAAGTTACTATGATGGTGATATTGATTGTTTATTTATCTAGTGATTAATTCAGATGGATCTATGAGTAGAATAAATAACTGGCATGAAATGAATGACATTGAGAGAGCAAATGTGAACCGTATACTGTTAAAGAGAAACAGAGAGAGATTAGCTGAATTGAAAGCACAACAATCAGCTACAAATTAGAATCACTCAAACAGAAGATGTATACAGAGTAATGAACTTTTTGTTTATTTTAATAAACAGCTTATTGCTGAGCAGCAGTAGCATATTGTGTGCCTGCGTTTCGGATCATTTCTACCAATTGTTTGAACTTTGCTTTATCTGCTTCTGTAGCCTGAACAGATGATTTACCATCAGCTGAACACCCCTCAGGTCCACCTATCATAATAACAAGTGATGAGTAAACCAGAATCCTTTGATGTATTACCCTTTCATACTTTACCATTGGACCATTGGAAATCATCTGTGAAGAAAGAGATAGAGATATTTTGGCCATAAATATCCTCACTACCTACAGGTTCCTCAGTGGGCAATGTAGACAATATTTCCTTCAAGTTCATCAAGAGAGGAACCACTTCATCACTGAATATGAAGGGAGAAATGAACATGGAGAACATTGATTTTTAATATGAGTATTTTACTTACAATGAACTTGCTCCTGACATGGTATGATAGTCATTTCTAGACTTTGGCTTTAATGTGGCATTCATTATAGTAGCACCTGATTGATCTCCTTCAATATCAACCACTTGTCTATGTGTTTATAGATAAGAAAGAGAGTACCTATGATGCCCTACCTTTACTTACGTGGAAACAGGACCAGCAAATCCACCGGTGATGCCTTGACGAAGAAGTACTTTATACATAGTAGGAGAAAAGATTGTTGTGTTAGTTGAAGAAGAGGAGTTTCTGAAGAGACAGATAAGGAGTAAAGTAAGGAAGATAAAGATATAAGTATGAAAGGCCAGTTGCATCATTGGATTAAATAGCAGGGAAAAAGGTGTACAACAATAGAAAGGGCGGAGACTGCACATTTAGTATCCCAGCACATGTGACCTATTGACGTATCAAGTCACCAGACTGAAAGTATGTTACTGTTGCATAAGAGTACAAGGGATGTCTGTTAGATAATGTGTGCATTGAATTACCTTTTTAGATGATATCGCCATCTATGTTAACAGAAGACAGTGTCATGCATATCACTCAAGTAAAATACAGTCTGCATGGGAAAATAGCAATTAATTATATCTTTATTTAATGAGAGTGATGAGTTATGCAAGTTATAAATGGTTAAAATTACGATGTTTGAATATTAGATAATCGATAATATGAGAATGAATGGTCTAGAGGATATCGATATTCTTAAGGACTTCAGTGATTTGGAGTCCATTGGCACTGACAGCATTGTTAGCAACGTTGTTAAGTCCAATATTGATAAGTCCTCCACCACTACCGACAATAGTAGTTGAGGAACCACCACCACTTCCACCACCAGTTGCAGGAACACAAGGACCATTGGCACAAGGGCTAGGAGTAGTACTTCCACCATCACCGCTACCATCAGTGGAAGTATCACCATCTCCAGCAGGAATAATCCCACCACCAGATCCATTATCAGATCCACCACCAGATCCACCACCAGTAGTAGTATCATCGCAATCAGTGACATCTGACCCATTTCCACCAGGAATAACTCCACCACCGCCAGATCCAGTATCAGTAGGTGTCTTGGTTCCACCAGATCCACCAGAGCCACCTGAACCATTGTCTGATCCACCTGATCCACCTGATCCACCCGAACCATTGTCTGATCCACCATCGGATCCACCACTATTTCCACCAGATCCAGTATCTGTAGGTTCCTTGGTTCCACCACTACCACCACCACCAGTACTAGGTGTTCCAACATCGGTTCCATCATGACAGGGAGCAGCATGGACAGAAAGGACCAAAGCAAGAGCAGCGATACAAAGATAAGTAAGACGGACCATTGAGTATTAAGAAAGAGTTGTGTGTTATTAAGATGAGAACAATGAAGAGAATATGTCTCTCAAGTAAAATAAAATGATGGTTCTTTATATATGATTCAATCCATTGAAGGAGGGAGGTCCATATGAAGTCGTCCCCCCTTTTTCACCCATAAGTAATTAACCCTTTCAAGCACACACAATAGTGAGAGATATTAACACCAACTGTATAGATGCAGTTGTAACCATTTGACGAAGATGAACATGGTATCAAATGAGTGATCTCTCCAACAAAAACCAATATAAAATTCTTCCCCTGACATTAATTGAATTCACCCAATGCTTCTCCCTTTCTCAAAAGAAAAAAAAAGTTCATCCCTAGCAAAATGCACCTTGTATTTGGGGTTTCATTAATGTAAGTCTCTCATCTTTGAGTATGTTGACAAAAGGAACTCCCCAAATAAGAGCTCCTTTTCTAACTTAAGATACATAAATGACTTTTTATTTATAACTTGTGGATAGATTCTTTTCTTAAATTAGCAGCAGCTGCATGATCTATAAACCAATACACCTTCCCTCTTGGACGCACTCTCTGACAGGGCAAATTCAATTCTGGCTGCTGAATGATCTTCTCGACCATCTCCTTCTTCCCATCACCCGCAGTCACGAATACCACTGATTTAGCATGATTGACTACTGGATAAGTCAAAGTGATTCGATTGGAGGGTGGTTTAGGTGAATCTGTAATAGGTGCCACCCATCGACTGACTTCATTCAATAAGGGATGCCCAGGAAACAAGGAGCAGCAGTGCCCATCTGGACCCATTCCCAGCAAGACCAGATCAAATGAAGGTACACCCACAAAGAACTTTCTTAATTGACCTTCATACTCCTCTGCCGCCTTTTCTGGGTTCTGCACACACGACTCGCTGATAGGATGGATATTCTCTTGTGGAATGTGAGGGATAGAGTCTAATAAGGCCTTCTTTACCTCCAAATAATTGGAATCAGGGTCCGTGTGCATCACACAGCGTTCGTCAGCAAAGAAGATATGCCATTTGGAGAATTCGATGTGCGTGTTCTTGACTAATTCCCTACTGAGGATCTTGGGTAATGAGCCACCGGAAATAGCAATAGAAAGGTACCCGTGGTCTGCAATGGCTTCCCGGGAGCAAGTCTCGACAAATTGGGTGAGTCCACTCGAGAGGGAATCTACACTGTCAAATGCATAAACGATAGACATGATAAAAATGGAGGGGGAAATACACACACTGTTGTACTTTTGTTTTATTTATTAAATTTTTCGTCTTTTTTCTTTTAAAAATCATCATGATTGACGTCATATTCACTTATTTAAGACTCCATCTTCGCATCAATGGAACTTCTACTGCTTGATCTGTGTTTGGGACTTACAGATCGACGACGAGGGCTGTCTGAGGAATGTCTACGGCGAGAAGATCTACGGAGACTGGGGGAACGGGAGTTACTGGCATCACTACGGTCACGACGAGGACTGGAAGAACGTCTGGTGCTACGAGAACGTCTTTTGGGACTACGAGAACGTCTTCTGGAGCTACGAGATCTTCTTCTGGGGCTACGAGATCTTCTTCTGGGGCTGCGAGATCTTCTTCTGGGGCTGCGGGAAGTAGATCTATCACGTCTCTTGGGAGAACCATTTCTATCACTGCAGAAGTGGGTTAAAGTAGAGTCCTTTATGCTATGTTTGTTCACTTACGGGCAATCACGTGCTCTGTGTCCTGATTGTCCACACTCACTATGAAAAAATAAGAACAATGGTTAGAGCAGATGAAGCACTTGTTTTCCTATCATTGAACTTACAAGCAACATCCTTTCTGGAATCTCATGGCACGCTCACCACTACACAAATCATTGATTAAGTAACACTATAATAACACATTCATTATATCATACACACCTTCCTTTGGGTAAAGAACTAGAGGATAAGAGGAGTGAGTGAGGAGTGTCTATAGATGGTTATTCCTTATAGTTACCATTCATTAGCACTGTATCCATAGAAATGACAATATAACACATGAGTAAAATTGACCTTCCTATTCGATAAATGTTACTTACATATGGCCTAAAGAGAAAAAATGAGTACTTGAATATACACACACACATATATATATATCTATATCACACTTTACCGAACTCTCCACAGTTATAACATCTATCAGATCCAGCTGCTGAACTTCTGTCTCTATCAGATCTAAAATCACGTCTATCATCACGTCTATCATCACGGCTATCACGATCACCTCTGTCACGGGCCCTGTTAGCAACCTGAACAATCAATCTCTCACCTTCCAGTCTATGACCATTCAGCTCCTTTGCGGCATCTTCAGCATCTATTCTTTGTGGTTAGTATATGCTGATAAAGGAGGGATTGTCGTTTGTTTACCTCTGACATTCTAATAATACAAAAGTTAGTTCAAATGGAATAGACATGCTTCTGATTTCTACTTACATCGAACTCGATAAAGGCATAATAATCCTTTTTTTATCAAAAAATACAGAATATAACAATAAAAAAAAAGAAGGTTTTATATCAGAATTCATGGATTGACAAGTGCACCAAACACCACACCACACCAACAAACAATAATAATATAAACACCCACTCTAAGAACCAAGTCTCTGATTCGACCAAATCGAGTAAAGAGATCTCTTAAATCTTGTTCGCGTACGTAACTACTGACTTTACCTAGTTTCAAGGGTAAGTAAGAGTCGTATTCTGTTATCATCTCTCTTTCTTACCAACATAGAGTCTACAGGGATTAGGTCTTCTGCTGTCTCCACTTCTATCACTTCTGCTTGATCTTTCTCTGGTACGGTCACGATCTCTATCTCCATAGTAAGAAGACATAATGTAATAATATATATATATCTATTTATTTATTTAGTTTGTTGGGTGAGATGAATAATAAAATAAGTATATTTATATATAGGGTGGAGAGAGAAAAAAAAATAAACAGTCATTCAGGGTGGATCATCCTGAGTTGCCTTATTAGGAACAATGACGACAGAAAGAAGACATCAAATAAAAAGGGGATTATCTACAGTTAATATACAATGAGGAGGGGGGGGTATTTATGATATTTTATGGATACAGATCAGTGACAGCTACATGTACTTCTTCCACAGTTGAAGACACAAACACACACAATGGCTTGGTATAAGACCAGTCAGCTACCTTGATTGTTTTGGTGGATATGAGGTGTATGACAGATGGAATATCATGGGCTTCAGTAATAATGATGGGTTGACACCAGTATTCGTTATGCCAGAGACGAACAGGAGCACCTTCTACTGCTTTCATAGCTACCACATTTGTACATGATCCACAGGATGGGTTATAGACGATCTTCAGGCTATTCAATCCAGTGTTGGGTAGTTGGAAATAACATGTATTGTCCTTGAGATCCTCTAGATTAAGATAACACATAGATAATGACAAGTGATGGAGTTTGGGGTACGCAATTTCGATGTTTCTGAATGTCAAGTCAGATATATGACACTGACTCAAAGAGAGAGTGGTAAGATTGTGATTGGGAAATGTGAATTGATGCATGGTGGAGAGTCGCATGGTATACAGCTCTAGTTTGGAGAGAACAGGGCAATTCATGTTGATGACATCCAGATCGACTGTAAATGGATCAGAAGGGTAACTCATCGACAGTTCATCTAGGTTGTCTCCAATCGATGTTAGGTATTCATCATAGGGTATTTCGCCATCACTTGGACCAGATAAAGACAATGACACTGTTCTGATGCCTGTGTTCTTACACTTGGATGAAGCGAGTGCTATAAAGTGCTGATACACATTCAACATGAGATTGGCTTTCTTGACCACTCTCTCCTGCATTGAGTAATGACTGATGTACCTCCAGAATGCTCTTATATTATATGCATCCATTGGACCATGTATCTTCAAGTTGAATTCATTCATCGTCTTCAAATCACCCAATGCCTTGATGACATTCACCATATCATACACTTTTTCATTGACTTCTAACTCTAGTTTCTTCAAATGAGGAAACCGGTGCTTGATATACTGAATATCCACAACATGCAAATCCTGGACCATCAACCACAGATTCTGTAATGTGTAATATTTGATCACTGAATTATCAGTTGGAATATGCAGGGAAGTCGTTCCAAAATCAATATGCTTGATTCTAGGACACTCGTTGAGTATATGATGAAATATGGGGTGATTATTATAAGGTGCGAATCTGATGTCGATGCATAAATCTTCCAGACAAGGAAAAGATGCCAGATAGGATATAAGGCTGTCTGGTGTGTACTCAGAGAGTATGTTCCACAGAAGCACCAAGTTCAGGGAGACCAAGCTTGACCTGTATTTGTTATACCAATCCATGATATACGAACTATAACTCAATCCAATCCAACCAAACACAATGTACTTCAGTTTCTTCCAAACGGGCATCTTTCGATTCAGCACTGCTAACATCATACTTGATGACCCATTGACCGTGAGTTTCTCTATATTAGGACAATTCACAAGAGCATCGATAAAGTCAATTTCAGCATCTGAGCTCATCCTAAATGCATGGATAGATGTTAAGAAGAACAGATCCAACTGTTTCACATAGACTCCCACTTCTTTACTTCTCGGATAAAGCGCCATTGATTCCAGAAACAGCTTCAATTGATGCTCGCTTCGGGGTGTAATGTCTTGATAGAGAAGAGGTATAAAGAGTGAGTACCACCATTTGTTGACTAATAAACATTCATAAGTGTCTTTTGCATCGAGATGCTGAGTGATGAGCTGGAACACTTCAACAGATAAATGTTCCATTGAAGTATATAAAAATAAAAGATAGAGAGAGGTAAACAAGTTAACAAAATAACCTGACTCTTTATATTTGAGAAGAGGCAATTACTTGTTATAGAGAGCTTGTACTCTTATTCTTGCATGAGAATGTTTTTGGGAAAGATCAAAGATAGTATCTCTACTTTGATGATGAATCATGTGTTTACATGATATATGGGTAATTGAATAATAAGCACTTGAAATTAGTCAGATGTCTTTGTATTCTGGGATTTAGAGATGATAGATCAAGTGGGACTGGAGACACTGATAAGCTTTCATAAGGCAGGGTCTCATTATTCCTGATAAATAACATCTTTTGCATAGCTGTAGAATAACCATAGAGCAATTCAATATTTAGAAGTAATATATATCAAAAATAACCTTGGGGTAAAAATAGTAATACAGGGTGTGCAAAAATGGATTTTATACTAATGTGGGAAATAGCATGGGATGAGGTTGAATAGATTAAAATGGTCCAATCTTCTTCTCCTTTATTCCTGTATGGCGGGTCACTCGCACAGCATGAATGATACGTTTATTACTAATTCCAGGACGATACAATTAAACGGACATAGTGATGGGGTTAATTATTTATCCTGCATGGTGCTCATCATTGTAACGGGGTATATTATATAGATCTGGAACAGATAAAAAGGGGAGAGGGATATAAAAAAAAGGTCATGATACTGTCACTTTAATGTACTGTAGATCATTTGGATGAAGGTACTGGATATGTGATACCAAGTCAGCAAGAGTTGAGTACAAGGTGTTTAGGTAAAGAAGCACATTCAATGGTTATACATCTAGACGCTGAGACAAGAGTTTGATTTACCCAGGATCAGATGGTTTGACTGATTATTCCAGTATGATAAGTAATAGTTCACAAAGGAGTATCTGTATGTTATTATAATAAGTGTTCATGACAGTGTGTGTCTATCTGCATTCTATTGGTCTGATCAGTAAATAGATAGTACTTTTAACATCTAGGTTATTCAATTGATAAAAACAGCATTGATAGTGTGATATGCTATTGGCTCCTAAATGTAATATCATAGTGATAAGAATGAAAGAGACTAATACGGTGGTACAATCTCACAGCTGATGATGATAGCACTTTGCTCCTGTACATTTTAGCAGATCCAATAGCAAAAGCATAAAGAGTATATATAATTATCACGTTTCAAATATAGAAAGTTGATGAAGAATATAAACATATATTGCGAATTAACATGTACAACAAGAAAATGTCAGATTCCATGCACTGCAATCAGATAGCTACATAATCAACAGGATATATACTTGCAATGAATCTCAAAATACATCATTTTCCTACCCACAAGAATCACATTAGTGATATTATGACGAATAAAGTGAAAGATGCAGATGGTATACATGGGCTGCAGTTTTCACAGCAGCTCCTCTTTGCGTTACAATGCTCTTGAAATTCTCTGACTGACATTGAAGAATAACCCTTCATGAATTTCAGACTAGTTCCCAAGGATCGGTATCTTCTTCTTTCTTACTAATAAGTAATAAAGTGCTAAGTATAGTATAGGCAGTAATAGTTGTGTATAGCATAAATAGATGCAGCAATAGTAAGAAGATGTATATACATAACATGTCGTTGTAGTAAATGTGGATATGTACGCCAGTTAAGGCAATCTTGAGATTTACACCGATCTTATTTACATAAATAGAAAGCTGCTGATTGACAAATTTATATATTTGGAAGCTAAGGTTCAATAATTGATTTTGAATTGTCCACTCAAGCTCTACCATTAAGGATCTTGTATCCATTTTTGGTATTAGAACTTTCCTCAACCAGATACTTACTCCCTTTCATCATCCAATCATATATTGTAATTAAGTACGATGTGTAATTTTAGGCAATTGAGATTCCCTTATTTAGATGTTTTTTGTCCTCACACATAGCTTGTTCATTTGTTACAGAGAAACTTATCATCGGGTTTGTGGCATCTCCTCCCGTTATCACAGTCTCTTGAGCACTTTATGCATAACCGCCTTCTCACTATTGCCCAATGAAAGTTTAATTAGTATTTCTTATCTCAACTTACAGAAACCTACCAAACCATCAAGCCTTTAGAACACAACACTCCCTACTCCCACTTGTAACTCGTTGATTTTTACCTTCGGTAGGGGTAAATAATTAACCATCTCTACTACCTCCATAGTACCAGTATAAAGTATGAAGTAACTATTTCTACCACTGATAAAGAGACTCCTGCTTCTAAATAGGTTGATGTGATCCTACCCACTTGTCCAACCATCTCGACTTCTACGAACTATCGACAATCTCTCTTCTTCTTCTGAGGACACGATAGACTATCACACTCTCCCAATAAGCCCACTCTGATTTTGTATATTCAAAAAGGTCCGGACGCTAATGACATTCAACTTACATCAGTCAAGGAACTTGCTTCCATGACCAAAGAACTATCCTGCTGTATAATCAAGAATTGCTGACCTTGAATCTCAAATGCTTTAATATGCTTCTTCCTTTCCACAGAATATAACTAATAACATTAGAGATCCATTTCCATCTTCATCTCTCACAAATACTTCCTCCATTTTATTTTTGAGATCTTTGCAATCTTCAAAATCTCAAGAAGAACTACTCTCACCCTTGATAAATAGTCGCTTTCATTAATACAAAATTCCTGTAAACCTTAAGAATACTGCAAACCCTTCAAATAAACGTCGTTTTTCGTCTATTCTTTCCTTACCAAGTGCCACTTCATCTTTAAAGAACTCATATATATATATACAGATATCTCTACAAAATCTGTAATCACTGATATTACTGGTACAACTGACCTTATTATACATGATGTATCGACCATTGACAAATACTATTCCCACACCCAGATGCCCAAGTGGGTATCTGAGCTATACAAACGATTAACTACAGTTGAGGATAAACTTCATAACGTTCTTAACGATAACAAACTTCTCATTGAGGCATTGTCTAACCTCTAACCACAAGTCACTCTACCTAATCAATCCCCACGATCATTTAAGCTTGAATATTAATACAGGATTATCTGCCTCCATTGATGCAACACTACCTATTCCCTGGCAGTCATCACTGCCGCTCCCTCTCATCAACCTAGTTCTACCGAAGTTGTATCTTTTCCCATACATGTAATAAATATATACAATACAACGAACATCCTCCTCCTATGTTTAAGCAGCTCTTGCCCAAAATTTTTACAAGCAATATATAATAACAAGTAACCAATACACTGAACTACTCGATAGCATTAGATATCCTCCCAATCCTGACAAGTCCAAATTAACCTCTGTTAATGGCATGTCAATGGCAGAAGTGATTGACACTTTTCGTCCCCCTTCTACATCATCTTCTCTAAATTCTAAAATGTCTGATACATCCTCTGCTTAACCATTCAACTTGATCTTCAATTCAACTCTTATTAATAATATACTTTTGTCCATTTATGTGTCATGGCACTTTACTTTTATTGCTTATCCCTTTTCTTCAATGTCATCTTTTTCCCTCTTCTGACAGCTTGAGGATAATAAATAATGAAATTATGTTTCCCTACAAAAAGAAAAGAGGTGTTTTCTTTATAGACCGGGGAATAACAATATACAGAGTGACTCATGCCATCACAGAGGTGACGTGGATTATGAGAAGGAAAGGGTATCATAAGTGATACAGTGTTACATTGTCTAGGGTACATCTTTATACTGGCTCATCTACAACAGATGCCGTGGATGACTATCAGAAGAGAAAGAAATAATCATGTGGCTGCTGATACTTGACTGTGAAAAAAACGATGAATGGGATTCATAGCTTATATCCAACTTGAAATAAGATTCATGTACAATCAAGCAGAAAAAAAACAGTTGTAGGACAAGTAAGATTGTCAAGAAGATGGAATCGAATAATTGACTTAAGAGTGTCATACAATGCTGGGTAAGTGTTACTGATCTATTATTAAACATAAAGACTCTATATTTAGAAATGGACTTGTATTCAGATATCAAATATGCTTAAAAGTAAGACTATGTTTATATAAGATACGCACACTTTAACATAGGAAGATATGAACAGATAAGCGGAACTATCTTAATACCTCTTGGAGACTTGAGTAGATAAATGACAGAACGATTTTTTTATCAGGGAACCAGCATGTAACAGTTCCTATCACACAGTTAATTGCATGTGCAATGTCATGCTATTATTAGAAGAGCATATTCACAATTTCATTTTTATTCACTCCTTTCCTACCTTTTTAACAAGATTGTCATGACTACGTGTTCAGGCAATCATTGGATCTTTGCTTTGTGTATGGTTATTTGATAATTATGTCATATAACAGCATATACTGACCATCTTACTCCATTAAAATAGATATAAAGACTGACGAATTAGTACTCAAACGGATTCATGAGAAAGATGAATCAGGTGGAGATAACTATGGTACAGATAATATGTAAGCACATGACTATTCCACAACACCACTACACACACTCAACAAATACATTAGGAATACAGCCTGTATAGTGAATAAAGACCTGAATATACTTGACACGGGGTTTTCAGATACTATTATGGATAGTCAATCATTCAAAGATGTTGATAATATCTCCGTGTTTTGTATCAGAAACATAATAGTCGAGTACTATCAGGCATTGCATAAAAAAGAGAGAGATAAAAACGACTTATTTATTATTGATGTATTAAGAGCTTATATTGAGTATACACTAAATACATCAATAAATGGGTCGGAGCTAGATGCGGATGGAAACAAAGTCGGAGATATAGGAAGTATCATTCACTGGGTATTCACTGTTCCTGATCATTGGAATGTCAAGTACTTTGACACCTTTAAATCACAGCTTATGAGCACCAATGTCAGAAGCATCGACACTCTTATTCTCGTCCGTAATTCAGATGCTTTGATTAGACATCTTCAAATAGCACATTATAATCATTCGTTTGTAAATGGTGAATATTGGATTGTTATTTATTTCAGTGCAGACAATAAAGTGGATCTCTATGGTTACGTGATTGGCCCTCCAATCAAGGGACTCAACAATGTTGCTGGTCATACACGAACAGAGTTAGAGTCTATACCAGTGGACTATCAATTGGATAAATATCTATTGAATACGATATTTAATGGAGATAAAAGTGAACTGGGAAAATACAATATCACTTTGGAATCATTAACTGAGCTTTGTAAGGACAAGTATTGGAATGTAGGTGCATTAAACAACAGTAGAACAAAGTTTAAATAAACTACTTGTAATGATTATTAAAGGATTATCGCTGGTCATTCTACAAATTGATATCAACCCACAAAACTAAACACTTGAGAAATGTCAAAGATTCATTCCTATTGGAAAAGGGAGACGTATTAAAATCAATCGCATTTATTACCCTTAGAAATAATATGGAAATGTACACTGCCAATTATACTGCAATCACAAACAAAGTAGCCGAGATAAGCAGAAGATACAGCAATGTCAGAGCAATTGTTATTAATGACCCCTACGTCATTAATGACCAGATGATTGAACGGCTTATTGATCTTCTGCCCTCTAATATGAAGCCAAAACATCATGCTTTTCTTTTAACTGAGGGTATAATATTCACAACAGGAGCAGCACAGATAGTACAAAGTCAATTGAAGATCGATAATTATTTACCTCAAGTAAGAAACATAGACACATTGGAGGTGATTTCAAAAAGGAATATGATGTATATTGGTGAGTACCATAATTACAAGAAAATCACTTATTTATATGCTTTTTTTTAATAGATTTTAATTGGAATGACAATTCAGTACTATATATTGATTCAGATAAGAAAGAGACATTTATTCAGAATACTTCTGATGCAGTAAGAGATTGGTACTGTGCTGTTATATTCTGTCTATACTCAACCATGGCTAATCTATATTGGATGTAGTTATTCACTTGAAGATTGTTTCCAAGTCATTCACCATGAACACCAGTTCCATTTATCTAGTATTACTATCAGTGACAAGTGAGTTAGGATAATTTGTATATATTTATATCATTAACTTATACTGTAAACATGAAATTAGATACAAAAAGATGCTGAAGTTGGACAAACAACAGTCAGCACAAAAGTCACCACGCTCAAGAAAAAGGAAAAGTTTTAATCCTAACAAAGCAGTCGAGCCGATAAATGCAAACTCTGTATCAGAACTATTACTGAAGCTCCAATTACGTGATATTGTCAATGCGCACTTGAAAAACAAATCACTGTTATATCACCATGAAATGCGCATACCAAGAGATCATCAAAAAGCATTGCTTATAATGTACATTGAGAGTTTTCATGTACATATAATTCAACACTTGCTGTCAAAAGGTGTTCTTACCAAAAACGATTCATTCACCACTTATTTTTCAATGGGCAGATCCATACTAGATACATTTCTTATTGAGTATGAAGAGGTCAAAACTATCTTCAATGAATCAAATACAGCACACATATGGTCGCACCCCATGAAGTTGATCCAGCGAGAGCAATTATCTGCTGTTCGCTGTAAAGATACAATCGAATGTTTTAAAAGAGTAGAGGATCACCTGGATTATCCACAGCATATAATGCAAGTACAACTTTATCCATCTTATATTGATTTAACATTAAATGCAGTACTGGCACTCAACAAGGACATCACATTGGTCAATAATGAAACTGTTCTTACATTGAAGAGAAAAAGAATCCCATTCGACATGGTGGATGTAATGAGTGAATTACTATGGGATCACATACAATCAAGAGAAACATCTCCAATCAGCATATGCCATAAACATACATATTTATATTATGAAGATGATGTCTCTATGTATATTGCTTTTATAAGGCATTTCAGCTACTGGTTTACCCACGAGGTAATATTTACACCGTCTACTTTTTCTTGTTCCTAATTATTTATCTTATTTACAGTATACCATGGTGAATGAACATGACAAAACAGAGTGGAACAAAGAGATGCCAATGAAGATGAATAGTCATTGTGATTGTACTCTTTTGATAACACCCATGGATATATTCGACATATGCATAGTTCCAGCAATTCAGCGGATGATGTCTATTGTTTATGGAGCTACCATCAATACGCATATATTTGGAGATACTAAAATACAACATATTATTCTGATGGGAACAATCATGAATATCAAGTGCAGCCCAACACACATCAAATCATTACAGTTATTAAGAGAAAGTATTGAGAAACAAAACAAATACTATAATCATATCACAATACACTGGACAAACAATCAAGTATCTGATATGGTCTATCAAGGACTAAAATCAATCAAAAGAAATCCGTTACGTGGATTGCTGGAGCAGATTATTGGTGGAATCTATTGTTTGAGATTCAGCGAAGCAATCTACCTTGATTTTCAGAAATCCAAAGTACTTGATAAACAAAATCGTCACAAATTAATCGATTACCATACTGTCGTTACAGAAGATATGCGTGAAACTGGAAGGTCTTTTTCTTATTATTATGAAGGAAAGAACATTGAGCTATGTAAGTCAAAAATCAACAATATATGTTACCCTGCAAGCTAATTTCAATTATTAGGTCTACTCTATTCACCCAACAATCAAGAAAGTCTAATGCAAGTAAACAGCTATAATATAAGTCGTATAGACTCTTTTCCTATCACCGTTAAATGGAATATAGATTTGAAAGAAGTGATTTTTTGTTTTGGTGCTGGTGCTGAAGGAAAATCAAATGTTGACTATTCAAATAGCGATAGATTTCATGTGAGAGAAAATATGATTCTTTCTCCTTATGTGTGAATAGTTTAATAAACCCTTTAAAAATTCGAAGTTCATCCTAATGGTGCAACTTAAAAACTTCCATGAGAGTTCAGTATACCTATTTTTTATTCACTGTTACTCTATTTATTTGGTTTATAGGGAAGTTGACACTCCATTTTATTTAACGTCTGTTTCACCTATTAATGAAATGAGTCGGACCGGGTACATTAGTCTTTTAATACAAAAATGATCTTAATCGTCAGAGGAACTCCATTATCTTTTTATTAGATAGTACTTTAATAAATTTTACAATAGATAAGAGCTCCAATATGACTACTTCACTCTTTTATTCTATTATACTTTTTAGCTAAATTCAACAATAACCTGGATCGGGGATCTCTACTGTATTATGTGCACATGCATACACTCAATGCACATTATAAGCATTTTTTTTGCTGACTTCTTGGTATATGCGATTTGTATTGATGTAGTATGGATATTTTTTTCAAATGTGTATTGATAATAGCACGTAACTGAAGCTTCATGTATAGATCTGATACACATTTTACTTTTGATGACTTTGATGCTTTATTAGCTTTGAAGGTTTTCCTCCGCCTTGAGTATGATGACTTTTGCACAGATTTTTGTTTGTCTATTCCTAGTATCTTTGTCTAGCTATTAAGTGATTAGACAGTCAGTAAATTTTATAAAAACAGACCCGCACAACTTACTTGTTACTGATACTAACACTAGATAAATGAAACGTATATTCATGTTTGATGACATTAAAGCAGCTTTGAGGGGAATAACTACAAAGATTAAAGGTTAATCTTGATGTGATAACTAATCGATATAATAATATCAATTATCCACTACAGCAAATGTATTCTCAATAAATGTCTCATTATTATTATCTGTGTCAATATACAGTACTGAACTGTTATCCCAATAGATATCTATTACAGAATAGATGTATATAAGTAAATGATATTTTACACTGACAGCTGTATTCACCAATATACATGATATTTCCTTTTAAAATAACCTCCAATGCATCTATGTTCTTTACTTGAGGTAAGTGATTATCAATCTTCAATTGACATTGTACTATCTGAGCAGCACCTGTTGTAAATATTACACTCTCTGTCAATTTAAAATCATGATGCTTTGTTTGCAAATTAGAGAGTAGCAGATTAATGAAGTGCTGAACAATCTTCTCACTAATGAAGTTACAGTCATTGACCAGAATAGCTTTGACACTGTACTTCTTTCCTCTTATGTCAACTACTTTGTTTTTGATCGCAGCATAATCACCAGTGGACATTGTCATATCATTTCTTAATTCAAGAAGTGTGATAGACTTCAATATATCTTCCTTCTCCAGAAGTAATGAATCTTTAACGTTACTCAAGCATTTATCTTTATGAGTTGGTATTATTTGGTAAATTGACCAGTCAACATCCTATCACGATGAACAGAATGTGTTTATATTTATACTTTTTTTTTCTGCCTGTAATCATATAACTTAGTAACCAGTATTTTGAATCAAAAAGTGCAGCTAATGATTCCAATGTAACATTGTATTTTTCCAGTTCAGCTTCATCGCCATCAAATATTGTATTCAATAAATAGTTCTCTATTTGATAAGCCACCTGAATGGAATGTATTTCTTTCAGTGTATGCCCAGCAACATTGTCAAGACCTTTGATAGGAGGACCAATTTCATATTCATAGAGAATCACCTTGCTGTCAATAGTAAATAAAATAACCATACAATAATCACCATTTATAAAAGAGTGGCCATATTGCTTTGATTGAAGATGACTGATCAATGCATATAAATTATGTTCAAGAACAAAATTATCGATATCTTTGACATTTATGTTTATAAGCTGTAATTTAATGGCGTCAAAATGCTTGACATCCCATTCATCAGGAACTGTGAATATCCAATGAATGTGGGTTTGTGAATTACTGGTTCCATTCTTATCTATTCTCAAATAATTTATATACTCATTTAATGTGTACTTAATATGAGCAGTAAATGCACTAATAATAGTCAGGTCTTTCTTACTCCTGCTATTGATCTCTTTATCTAAAGCCTGGTAGTATTCAATAATTATGTTATTGATAAGGAGCACAGAAACATCATCGACATCTTTATATGATTGACTGTTTATGATATTATGTGAGAACTCAGTATCAAGTATCTTCATATCTTTGGTCACTATACAACCCGTGTCTCTAATATATTTGTTCAGTGTGTATAGAAGTGATGTAGAATGATAAAGGTTTTACTTTATCTCTGCATCCATATTATCTTGGCATGAATCATCTTTCTCATGCAGCCATTTGGCTATTAATTTATCCGAGCTTATATCTATGTAAAAAGGACAAGACGGTCAATAGAGTTATACACCATACATATTGACCATACAAATAGCAATGATTAAATCATTTCCTAAACATTTAGTCATGATAACTGGGCAAATAAAGGAAAAGAGTAAAAACGAAAAAAAAGAGAGTCTTCTCACATGACACATGTAATTAACTTTGTGGCAGTTACTGTTACATCCAACTTTCCCTTTTGAAATATACTGTAGCCAATTATCTACCAGTTATTGTATAACTTGTCACAATCTGTGGGGTTGGTCTAGCTACATATTGTATGACACATTCAATGCGGAAGAATGTATGATCATTCTATTGATATAGAGTCAGTTATGAATGGAATACGATCCACTCCAATTGTAATATAACTGTAAATAATCAGAAACCAACAGTATTTATTAGAGGCAGCTTACGCGTTAGTCCCTATTAGACTTGATACGACAAATATTGTTGTTTATAACATTAACCATAGACGCATAAACAAACAATAATAATAAAATATTGTTCATATTATGATTCACAAATTAAGCATAGACGCGTAAACAAAAGTATACATTTAAGAATAAAGAGAATAGATACAATTCAATAAAGAATCTAGCTATAAATGCATATACAACAATTTATATGTGTATTAAGCATCAAGACACAAAATACATAAACACAGTAAACAAAGAAAGAAACGCGTAAATAAATACAGTAAATAAATCAAAACAATAATCAAAAAATACATGTTATATTTCTCTGCACTATAAATGGCAGTAGCTGCTCTCAGAATGTTATTGTTTAAAAATGCTCAAGATATCCGTAACGGCATTGACTCAAGATATCCACAAGCACGGACTTTAAATATTTTGAAGTGAAGAAAAGGGGACTAGCACTTTTTTTTTTCTTCTAACCCCCTTCTCCCTCCCCATAATGACCGATGACAAAACAGAAAGAGGTAAATTCGGCACACACACACACACACACACACACTAAAACTCTTTCTTATCAGCCTTGAATGAACTAAATGACCTGAAAGACTTGGATATGAGTATCTTCAGTGACGACGATGAAGAAATGACAGAACAACCAGTGGCACCGCCACCACAGATCAAGTAATAACCCTCCATCACTCATCCAAACCAAACTTATATTTTCTTTTTCCAGTCAACTCAATAGTCTCGACAGTCCTATTCACTTGTACAGAATGTACTATCAACATTGGTTTCCGTACAAACACTATTTTTATTGGCTTAATTACGATACATGTAAGCAAAGGAAATGACCCACTCGAACTTATGGACTGATCTTCTTTTTTTTTTAGTACCCACCAAAAACTTCACTCATCGCGAATTCAGTTTCACTCTGAATGGGGATATTTATGTTCGATTTCGATCATTCAATACAGGGATGGAACTCAAGAAGGAGATAGAGAGATTACAGCCACTGAAGATAGATATTGGAGCTATTTATTCCATCAAAGTAAGCAGGCGTACACACACACACATCGTATGCTGATACTTACTCGAGAGTTAGCCTAGATTAAAGAAGACAGTGAGCGAGAAAGCATTCAAGGCGTTGGAGAAGGAGCTGGTGTTTGATATTGATATGACGGATTACGATGATATACGTACATGTTGCAGGTAAGAAGAGTAAATGGTCTATTGGGAATATGACTTATCATGTGCATTAGAGGAGGCGATCTGTGCCCTCGATGTTGGCCATTTATGGTGATTGCTATGGAAATCCTGGACACATCATTAAGGGGTAAGAAAAAACGAACTCTTATCACTCCCTGTGTACTCATAAATTAACACCTAAAAATTAGAGGATTTCGGATTCATGCATTTGCTGTGGGTGTATTCTGGACGTCGTGGTGTTCATTGCTGGGTATGTGATGACCGTGCACGAGCACTCACCAATGAGAGCAGGCAGGCGATTGTGAGGTTTCTGGAGGTAGTCAAAGGTGGAGCTGAAGTGGCTAGGAAAGTGAGATTACCGGCTGTACTCCACCCATCACTGCAACGATCATATGAGATTCTATCTAAATATTTCTATTCGTTTATACTCAATGAACAAGGCGTGTTGGATACACCTGAAGAATGGAAGAAGGTATTGGCGATCATACCAGATGAAGAAGTTCAGGCGAAATTGGATGAATCATGGACACGGAGACATAAATCACCTGATGAGAAATGGGAAGAGTTGACAATGGAGTTGGATAAACAAAAGAGATGGAAACATGTGTCGAGGGACATCATGTTTCAGTATTGTTATCCAAGATTAGACAGTAAGGTGTCTACTCAAACAGCCCATTTACTGAAGAGTCCATTTTCTGTACATCCAAAGACACGTAAGTAGGGAGCATGGATAGACGGAGTTGTACATAATACTCATGTCTATGTTAGTGAAAGTATCTGTGCCTATTCCAAAGGAAATGTGGCATGACTTTGATCCTGACAACGCCCCCAATTTGAAACAACTGAGGCAAGATTTGATTGATCAGAACATAAGTCTGGCCAATACAAGTGTCAATACGAAGATAGGATCACTTGGACAATACATCAACCACTTTGAGAAGTTTGTAGTGAAATTGCTGATTGATACAAAGAGATATAAGAAAGGTAAATTCCCACCATAGAATCACACACAATGTACTTATATCAAAGATTAGATCAAGCCAATCAATCTATGGAATTCTAAATGGTTTTATTCCGGGGTAGAAATTTAAATAAATAATAAAAATCCTCTCTTTCCCTTTCCTTCACACTAAATGTATCGTCCTTACACTCCAATACGTCAATTCATTCGATGTTATCATAAACAAGAGCCTATCTTGACTGAACATGTGTATGGCAGAAAGCGTATTTACACTTGTTTACCTACAATCGCAAAGACAAAGCCAGGAACAGTTTCCAAACCTTGTATTACCCCGTTGTCATGGCAATGGAGTGGACATGAGGAAGATGTCAATAAAAAAAAGAACTGGTACGAAATGAAGTCTCAGAAGAGCAGTGTATTGGCATCCATGAAGCAGAACTGGAGAGAAATGTTCTTGCCTGTAGGGTAAGGAATAAAGATGCGTGTGTGTACAAGAGATTAAAATTTGATTAGGTACCCTGAGTCAGTGCATAGTTGTTACAAGAGGTTTCATTATTGGTTATTTCTTGAGACGTATGTTGGATCAGCTGTAAGTAGAAGAATAGCATGTACTTACGATGGATACTCATTCATCCTATCCAGATCGGTGTACTCTGTTCACAGGCTATGTTGGCTTCTTTGGGATTAGGCACCATGGAAGCAACAGGAGGAGCAGTGGCTATTCAATGGTAAACAAATACAAAGAAATAGGCATAAACAGATACTTACATAGTGTATAGGGTGCTGAAGGATGGGTTTGGTGAGGTTGGAAAACTGTTCTTTATCAAGCGATATGCAAGTTCATTTGACTCTCATCCCAAAACATGGAAATTGGTAAATAGAGGAAAATGTCAAAATGCATTCTATGAATAATAACACTTCTCTCAATTTATTAAGGTTTGTGAGCTACTGTCATCAGTGGGTTCACTATTACAGTTATGTACTTCAGTTGTATCACCCAAACTATTCTTACCATTAGCAGCTAGTAAGTAAAAATATAGCTATGAAATATTACACCAATACTCAATGATAACAACATAGCCGGTAACATGTTTGAATTGATCCATGAGAGTATATGGGTAGCAAGCCATATGACATTCACCAAACACTTTGCAGTATGTAGACCGTATACATAATCTCTTCTTTTGTTATTTTAACCACTATCCAAATAGCCCAATGGAAATATAGGTGATATTGTAGCCAAGGATGATGCACAGATGTCAACTGCCCATTTACTGGGTATGTTATCAGGTGTTGGATTGATCAGTGTATCACATACACCTCTCTTCTTATTCGGTGTATTTGCAGTTCTGTCACCCATCAATATCTGGTCGACTGTCAAACTACTGAATGCTGCCGATTTTGAAATACTCAATCAAGCCAAACTCACTCTCCTGTCTCGGGAGTTCATCAACCAAGGATCAGTCATTGGCTATGATCAATTGAAGAATAAGGAGATTGGATTTGGTGAATGGGTTAAACCGAGTGCACATATAGTGAAGATCAATTTAGGAGCAAGTGCAGAACAAGCATATGAGAATACAGATGAGATCAGAGATGTACTTGAGATCATGAAGGTATAGAAGAAGGGAAAAGGGAAAGGAGGGGGGACATTCTATTTACTCTTTGTTATTAGCATGAGAATTATTTATTGAATTATCATGATCATACAATGTGGGTGTCTTTACATGAAGATGCTACTTCTAATGATGTTATCAGGGCCATTCTTCATTCAATGAAGTTACATGATGCACTCAAAGATGGATCAAAGGGATTCTTATCTTGTTTACAGGACACACTCGAATGGTCCAAGGAGAAATACCCTAAATTCGTAGTTGAATTAGATCAGAAGAACTGGCAGAGTGATATTGTGTATTGGAATGACAGGTAAAGAACTATTTATCTGAAACTAGTGTGCATGTACTCATTCTCTTCTTAGTGGTGTGAGATTAGACTGGAAGAATCATATCAAGGAGAATGATGATCCAGTGATTATCAATTAAAACGCAATATCAGAGAGAGAAAAAAAAAGAGCATTTGTATATAGAAACACACATTTAGATACCACTCATAGAAAGTATTTTTTTCAATCAAATTAATAAAGAGACATCCTCTATTCTCTTCCACTCTTCTTTGCTCAGTTGTTTACCCCTTATCCGACAGAGAATCACTATTTGAGGCATTTTGTTATAAATGGGAATGAGCTCAAATAGAACGGAACCAGCCCCATCATCTAATGTCAGAAAATAACCCATTGAAACGGAGATATTAAGATGTCACAAAGTTTGCCATGCTAAAAGATATAAATCATACGTTTATGAGTTAAATAGTGTATATGTAAAGTGTATATATTTAAGCACACACACACACAAACATCACCTTGTTTCTATTGTATATTTGTATTGAACCCCCATTCCCCATTTTTGATTCCTGTAATTCGGTACCCTGGTAAGTTCCTTGGATCATCAAAGGGCCAAAACTCATCTTATTTAAAAGCCAATAACACGTGTAATTAACACGCTTTTATGTACTAGAATATCAATCTTTATTCATTTGTGTGTGTGTGTGTGTATGTGTATGTGCCCTGTACTCTTTATATATAGATATATAGATATATATGATCTTGTTTTCTTGTTTTCTATGTATATTTACTCCAATCAATAGAAGCCTTTTCAGATAGACTTAAATAGAGATCTACATGGGTATTATCGGGGTATTGAATGACGCTACGAATGGCTTGACTGAGGGGAAAGATGCGTTCTCTCTTGGCATCGGATATGATGATACGTTTTCCTGGTGGTGGTGGGCCTGATTCGATTTCAGATACCAGATCTCTGAATGTATATGTGTCTGTGATGGCCAGATTGCGTATATAGTACATATCTTCACTGTATCGATTTGACTTGTCGTAGTGTGTGGATAGCCCCTTTAGTGAGACCGTCTCTATTACTTTTGACCGTTCCTCGAGTTTAGGCATCAGTCTCTCGTCCAATAGAGGTGATTTATTACAAGGAGGGAATCTGGAATACGTGTTGGGTGATACATAGAGTTGCTCTTGAAGGGATGAAGAAAGAGAGGCTAATGAGGAGGTCGTTCTGAGATGAAGAGGTGGTAATTGGGATGAGAAACTACCGGTGATTTGATGTGGTGGAGATATGGGTGTGCATTTCATGAATGCATGTGAGGTGGGTGTGGGTGGTGCATCACTTGTATCTAAGAGTGAGTTCATTCCACTGTAGAGAGGGGTAGATGCACTTGATTTGAGTCTCTGCTGAGAACACAGCTTGGTCAATGTCCTCTTTCGTTTGACAGAAGTAGAGGTAGTCATCATGGAGAAGTCAGGTGATTCGGGTGGTTCCTGCTGCCTTAGTTTCTGTTGTTCCTGCAAGAATGACACTTCCCGTATCTTAGCAGCCAGTGCTCCATCTCCAACTGATGCATTCGTGTTCTCGGGTGAGTGTAGAGTTGAGTAGTGGGTGGGAGGAGGGAGGTGTGGATAGTCATTAGGACTCAATCGAGGTTTGATATCATCCATCACTGTTCCATTAGAATCAGCGGGTGAGGGCGGAGCTTGATTTACAGAGCGCTGGTGCTTCTTCTTGGCACGATAGAGTGTACTCGAATGTGCCTTGCAAAGTGATACCTCCGTCAAATCATTCAAACCTACCACACTATGATCCTCATCTCTATATACTTTGTGTGCATATTCATGCAACCAATTCAAAGTAAGCTCATAATCCTCTCTATCTTCGGGTAATAGCTTCTTAGCCCGTGAGTCGAGTCCTCTGAGTGGTAAATTCTTTCCACGGCGTGGTTGAGCTTCTGGACATTGACAATCGACACCGTAATACTAAAGGGAATAAATTAGAATTAAAAATAGATAAATACCCTGCTATTAATTAAATATCTTATATATATATATATTTTGTTCCCAGTTCCCAAGTGTGCTTAGGGGCATTCATGGTTTACTTACACCTGAACAAGTGAAACAGACTGCACAGATAATACATGCATTCTGATGGTAGAGTGAGTAAGATGTCTTATTTTAATGCTCTTAGCAGTTACCTTTCGAGGCACAAGTGGTTGATGAACAAGTGGTTGATGAGTATGAATGAAGGGTAATGTGGTAATGGGATTAAGCTGTTCTTGACTGTGTTGGTGCATCTTCTCTATCTAGTATACACAGTATTAGAGGGTTAATATGATGGTTTGAACAAGAGCATACATATATAGAAAGAGAGAACAATTGTCACTGAATTTGAAGTGAATTCACTCTATATTATGGAAGAGGGAAAGGGAATAAAAATGCAACGTATTTAAAAAAGGATACAAAATTTAAAAAAGACCATTATTATTATATTTGATTGCAATACAGTCTACAATTGGTAATGTTTCAGTCCTTCTCTGTATATATTTGGTAAGCACATTTACAACTCAGTACAACAACGTGGATGGACTACATGTTCCCCTTAAGTGATAGATTGACTGTGGGTACCATGGTAATCGAAATCATAAATGTCAGTTACCATGGTAATTAGATAATCTGTTAATTCCATAGAAACAGGATATTTTACTCGAATGATATTATATATATATATATTTATATATAACAAGAGTACTAATGGGGAAAGTATACAAAATAAAACGATGTTTATATATTTATAAATATATATATATATATACATATATATATTAGGTTTCATCTATTCTCTATTTCTTAGGTGACTTCTTCCATTCATCCTTATCCACCACATCCTTCTTCATCTTGTTGTGTCTAGCATTGATCAACTTCTTCATGTTCTTGGTCTTCTTGAACTGTGGATTAGTAGGATCAATGGCAAAGTGATGTGATTCCTTAAGTGCGGCAAAACGAGGATCATCCACGTTGATTTCAAAGTCATCTTCAGGCAGATCCGTCTTCTTTCCTTTCTTCTTCTTCTCCATCTTCTCTCTCTTCAGTACTTCCTTCATGTTGAATCCTTCACTCTTGCCATCATCATCCATCAATAACTCAAGTTCGGCTCTCTCACGTGCCTTCTCCTCGCGCTCCTCCTTAGAAGTTCTCTTCTTACTCTTCTTTTCCTTCTTATCCTTCTTATCCACAAATCCTTCCTTCTCCATCTCGGATAATGCATCCTTGAAGAAGGCATCATTCTTATCTTCCATGTCAATATCAGCTAATTAGAAGAGAGAGATGAGTATATTCATAGAATACAACCTGTCATCCATAACTTACAATCCTCGGCTTCTTCTTCCTGAGCATGCTTAGCCTTCTTGGCCTTTCTCTTCTCACGTTGTTTACGCATGTATGTCTCAATAGAGGTCTCCTCCTTCTCTTCTTGCTCTACCTTGGCACCTGCCTTTTCACTCAGACCAGGAGTGAATGTGATCTCCATATCACCCTCTTCTTCATCCTCCTCTACCTTATCTTCAAATGCTGATTCTCTTGATCTCTTCAACAGACTTCTGTACTTCTCGCGAATAGCATCCAAATCCTCTACCTCATCTTCTTCTTCATCTGATGATGCAAGATAAGCATCGAAATCACTGTTCTTGATATCATCTTCTGTGAATTCACGACGAGTCAATGCCATTCTATTCATATCATCTTCATCCCATGTCAACTTCACCTTGGTGTGTTGTAATGCCTATTGTTTTTTGATGATGAGTTATTCATAGAATACTTGACTATTATATTTACCTCTGTTTGGAATGAGAGTGGTTTATAATTATCAGGTGCAATAGTGGCTACATCTTTTGGCTCATCATCAAAAGTCATATCATCGGGTATATAACGTAAATCAAAGAAGTTGGCACTACTCTCGAATTCAGTATTATCACACGACTTATAGATGATCCTGGCTGTCTCGGGGGAATCACATTCGATCACAGCATAATAATATTTTAATCTCTCCAGCTGATATTTACGTAACGCCTCTTGATCGAAATCAGCACCATCTCCTTCTTCCAGTTGGTTCTTGATGACGGTTTCTGCAGTGACTTCTTCATCTGCACTGTCATCTTCGTTTACTACTTTTGTCTTGAAGATCTCTCTAGGTGGACCTTGCATGTCTTCGAGTTGGAGACGTTCTTTACCGAATTCAGAAGGATAAATAGACACTCGTTTGATGACGGATGTATCGGGTTTGAATCCGTTCAGTACTTTGAGAATATCAACTGCTTTTATTTTGTCCCAGTCCATGTTCACCAAGGCCAATCGACTGGTTTCTTCACCTTCAGGAATATGCTAAAAGTGGATGTAAGTTCACGGGTAGTTCGTTCTTTAGCTATTGTGTATTTCCTACCTGAATAGAGTCTGCTTCCTCTTCTGCTTCCTCTTCTTCTTCCTCTTCTTCTTCACTGGACTCTTCATCTGAAGAATCAATCACACCTCTACCGCGCATGGGATCATATCCCATTCTGGATTTACCAGTCATCACCTCCTCTTCTTCTTCTGATGATGATGATTCCTCTTCCTCTGCCAATTGTTTCTCTAATTCTCCAATCGACTTATCATCGTCCTCTTCTTCTTCATCAGATTCCATTTGATAATATCTCTGTAAATCCTTTCCTGCTGTATTCTTTTCCAATTTACGGCCATACTTATCAACAAGAGCTAAAAGCAGGGAATAAGCATCATATCAGTAGTCAGTTATCCTTCACTTACGACTTTCACTGAATTCAGTCGAGTCCATCATCGATGCAAAACGTTTGTCGATAACCACCTTGGTATCTTTCTTCTTAGGACGTAAGAAACGAGGGTCATTGTGGACACTGGCAAAACGAGGATCAGTCGTCACTGGTGTTTTGGGACCACTGTGTTTATCTTTCTTCTCTTTCTTATTGATTGCCATTGATATCAGGAGAGTGAAGGGGATCAACCTTCGAATTTTAAAAAAAAATATATATATGTCGTTGGGAGGGAAAGTTCAATGGAGAGATAAGTAGTCACGCTTAAATCCAAGCCACTTAGTTGTACCTTTTCTATCAAACTTTATTAACCTATGCATGAAGTATGTATATAGACAACGAATAAAGCCCTGATAAAGCCTTATTTATCAACGTATTACTGCTATATACCAAATATAGGTACACCCTAGAGATCACTAGTGAATCATTTCAAAAAAAAAAAAAGAGAAAGAAAAAATCAGGCCATCTATTTTCCCAGAGAGGGTCAAATGGCTGAGACTACATTCTTCCCCGAGGAGATAGAATAGCTTGGATCCATTTGTTTAATAACCCTCTTCTTTTCACCCTATGTTTCCCATACAATGTTCTTCTTCCTATGGACCACACTCTTCCTACCCTTCACACTCTGTTTCCCACTTCTATCCACACCACACGACCTACCTATTCGTGAATACTTTATAACAGCAGAAGAAATCGACTGGAACTATGCCCCTATGAACTGGGACAACTACCGAGACCAACCACTGACCAAGAAGCCCAGTTCACTTTACGCTGTCCAGAAACCTAACCGTATCGGCAGCATATACCACAAAGTAGCCTACCGTCAATACCGAGACGCCTCATTCACTGTCCCCATTGCTCATGACAGCACCCTGGGTCTTCTCGGTCCTGTTCTCAGAGCAGAATCAGGCGACCAACTCCGGATCCACTTTATGAACAAAGCAAAGTACCCACACAGCCTTCATCCGCATCACAGCAACGCCACCACGCCCCTTCCACCCATCTCCCCTGGTGCATCCTATACTTATGTATGGGACATTCCTCGTGATCTCGAGTTCCCCGAACACCAGTCATCTATTGTCTGGCTCTACCATTCCCATTCTCCCGCAGACACCAACGCAGGCTTACTCGGGTTTGTCATCATTTACGAAAAAGACACTCTGGTGTATGCGTCCCCGGGATCGATGTACCCTCAACCGAGAGGAATCGATCAAGAAGTCTATACGATCATGACCACCACAGATGAAATGAAGTCGACATATTTCAATGAATCCGTCGATCGCGTCGGATGGACACAAGAGCATGTGGATAAGATCAAGGATGATTTCTTGTTCAAGGAGTCCAATCGGATGTACCATATCAATGGGTTTATCTATAATAACAATCAGGATATTCAGTTAGTGTATGGGTCGAGAGTGAGGTGGTATGTCGTGTCGTTTGGTGTGGCTGATAATGACGCACATACCGCACATTGGCATGGAGCGACGTTGTTGCATCAAGGAAGAAGAGTGGATGTGGTCGATTTGGATGCAGTCAGTTTTGAAGTGTTGGATATGGTGCCTGATAATGAAGGACAATGGTTGTTTCATTGTCATGTAGCATCGCATTTCGAGGCTGGGATGAGTGCATTTTATCAGATTGATAAAGTGGTTTATACGGGAGATGAAGGGTGGGATTAAAATGTTGTGTATGGAGAGAGTGTATGTGAAAAAATAAAGAGTAACGCCGAGTATTTCAAATCCATTGTGTATTCAATCATGAGATGTCGGGAACATGGCATTGAGGAACTCTTGTGTCATATGAAAGGCTGTAACCTCATGTAGGTTCGTTTGTTTCAAAAGAAGTTGTCCTTGAATGGATATCCCACCTCCATAGCCATGGGATCTGTTTCATTTACCGACTCATATTGTGATTCATCTATTGAGTAAAAACATACATAGACTATATTATTCATCCGAGTTTTATTTATAGACATTATTCATTATTCTATCCTGATAGAAACAAATGAGGACCTTGTGACCTTTCTCGATCTATCCAAGTAGTATTGTTGGGCCGAATATTCTCTCGGAAAGGCACTCAACTAGAGTTTGCAGATTAGAGCTACATGGCTGTGACACCAACTGAAATGTCTTCTTGGTACGAGCCTATTCATTTTTGAGTGATCAATTCAAGTATCATACAACTTCTTACCTTCATCTTATACAGCATAATCAACAACTCCAAAGCCTGTGTGAGATACTTGATATTGGATGGCATACGGAAATTAGGAAATCGCTGTAATCGACAAATGTAACCAGCAGGATGATCCATCCTAAGGAAATCCATAGCCAAACCTGTTCAAATGTGTTAGAAAACAGAAAAATTCAACATCTTGTGTTTTACCATTATGTGCACATCCAATTACTTCAATATCCCTGATGAGATAGTCTCTCCATTTAGCATGTTGACATAACTCACCCAACATGGATCTTAATCTCTTGGGTAACTCAATCTTGAATCCATGACAGTCCATCAGACGAATGATTTCTTCTTCAGAAGATGATGCTTTAATGGCTATAAATTCCAATGAAGGCTCAACAATGGAAGAACTTGCTACTTTCATGTTAGTAGAATCATCCCTAGTATAAACACAGTTGAGAATAAACACTTCTATTTTATCCAATAAACCCAACAACAACATACACTTTGCATTCTATCCCATCCACATCATCAAAGAGTGTCTTCATCAAAGGTGCCCATATAGACTTCGTGTACCATTCCTCTGTTTGGCATGATTCTAATGGGTTGGTAGGACTTCCCAAGTGACACAGACTGAATGAACATTAGCTTATGGTCAACATCTGATACATACTACTCACAATGTCTTCACGGCATGGCATATCCAATCTACTTCATAGCTCTCCTCCTTCTTGAGATTGATAGTCACTTCTGTATGTCTATGCAGGGATTCATTGACATCCTCTACTGTTTTCTAATTGAGTCACTTTAGTATGCATATATTGAGTGCTTCATAAGATGTTCTACCTTGTCCAAATCATAGGTGGGGACTCGAATATAATCAGGAATGGGTGGGGACTCTTTCACTTTGGTCATATTGATCTCCTTCCATTCCTCCGTATTGAATAATATTTGAATAGCAGGATTATCCACTTCCAAAATGAATGAATGTACTAGTCTTTTTGTTCCTTGTAAGTACTTCATATAAACGGAATTGAAATACATACTCTTCTTTTTTTAATTTACGGCCATAAGTGTACAGGATATCCTCTACACACCTCCCTGACTTGAGTCTCCATGTCAGCTGATCTCTCATTTGAGAGAAAGTGCTATTGAACTTCTTCATATAAGACTCATCATTCATGGCTGCCATACTAGAATTAACAGAAAATAAGAGATGCCCTTCGAAGTACATACATATATATATATATCTTGTATGGCTATTGACAACAATCTGTGTGTGTGTACAAGAATCTATAATCAGGTGATATACTCTTCCCATCTACAATACTCTGCCCGATATCAAGCTACCACTTTTCTGATGCCATTTGATTGTTATCTATTCTCTGATCGATGAAACCAGATTCATGCTGGTGGAACATCTGATAATCTATATAAGCTGATTATCCGCCCTTAACACCAAAGTAGGATGCACATAAATTAACAATCAAACACACATTTCCATATATAGTAAGTTGGCTGAGACACTCTCTCATCTATCCATAGAATGATTGGTGGAAGATAATTTTTAGGGAATGAACAAACAAATGGTCAAGAAGAAATGCTCTTTTTGAAAACAGGTAAACAAAAAAAAAGCTTCTTCTGCTGCTAGATAGATGATGCCATTCAAACAAGAAGTAAAAATAAAAGTGCCATTTTAGGCATGTCTGGAGAACGATCTTATTTCATGTGTTCCCAATGGTTACATGAATAAGATGGATCCGGGAGACAATGGGGGGAATGAAGTTCCTCCCCCACCCACTCTGCCCTCAGACACAGGGTGAACAGTTTATTCTCTCTCTTTTTTTTTTCTTTTCTCTTTTCCCACCTTGTAAACCAATCAATGACTATATAAATAAGCCTTATTTTTTATTTATTTATTTTTTTCCTTCCTACTCTCTCTCTCTTTCTTTATTGTATATACATATTCTCTTATTCTCTTTACACTTTCTTCTGTACATAGAATCTATTTATAGCTGATTGGTCATAATTTATGATATATACTTGTATATATTAATAATCCCCTGTTTATATCCAACATCCATTATTTTATCACAATGAATACCACTACTGTTACTATCAAACGTAAAGAGAATATCAGAAGTGATAAGACGAAGAATATCAAACCCAAATCTTCTGTGAAACCCACTGTGATATCCACTGCTAAACCAGTCAAACAATCAGCACCGAAGAACACCAAGAAATACGAAAACCATGAGAAACCAATGAGATATCAGGAAAAGCCAGCCAAATATGAACATCACGATAAACCAGTGAGATATGAACATCATGATAAACCAGTCAAATACAACAAGAAGAAACCCTCTGCTCCAAACACACCTCAACAACGACGTACTATCTTACCTGTGAAAGCAAGAAGAGTCGATCTCAGAAAGGAAACACTGACAATGACAGAAGAGGCAGAAATCGATTCAGATGATTCCAGTGATATGAAGAGGTAAAGATAGAGCACAGTCATGATTCCTTTTCTCTTTCTAACTCAATCTTTAGTGGCTATCCTTATCGTCAGAGTACTACTGTCTATGCCGGTCCCACATTCAATAATGCCCCTGCTCCAAGTGCATTACCCATTCCCGCCTTCATTCCCGCCGATAACCTTCTGTCACTCGAATTATCAGAGATACAAAGAAGTCTGCGATCCATGCTGAAGATCTGAAAAAAAAAGTCTTGTTTCTTTACTCGAGGATATCCATTTATTTTTGTACATAATTTCGATTGAACCAACACTCTTTGTTTAAAAAAAAGGAACCCTGAACTTTATTCTTATTATTGATATTTTTTTTTTTTTTTTTTTTTTTTTAATATTTAATAATAATAATAATAATCAAGGGATCATTTTGATATTTCAAACGTATTGAGTGTATTCATTGTCTTGTTGATGTGAATTCTTTGGCTTTTGATTGGGCTCTTTTGATGATAGAGTATGGAATATGAGCTAGTCTGGCTACATTGAATCTATTTGATAGAAGTGAACAGAAAGACAGGATTTACATTCAATTTCACTTACGCATAACTATTCATAGATACTCCTTGTTGCAGTTTATAGAGAAAGGTAATAGTGGGTATATCTATGTAAGGGTTAAGTAGATGCATACACACTCTCTTTTGGTTACCTTCTTCTTGATCTTCAATGTAAGACATATAATAGTTTCTAATATGGGTGGGATAGAGTGAAGCCAATTGGGTGAGTGATGTATAATGAGTGACAAACAGGTTGATCGACTGGACATGTTCGATGAAATATCTTAATGCTGCATAAGCAATAGCCTCTCCATCATGAGTACTTGTGCCTCTACCCAATTCATCTAGTATCACTAATGATCTATCTGTGGCATGCTTCATGATATCAGATGTCTCATTCATCTCAACCATGAACGTACTCTCTCCTCTCATTATATGATCTCTACTCTGCATCCGAGTGTATACTCCATCCAACAGGATCAACCGGGCATCATCAGCAGGAACATAACATCCTATTTGTCCCATGATACACAGTAATCCTATCTGCTTCACATAAGAACTTTTACCCCCCATATTCGGTCCAGTTAAGATCATGGTACGATAGGTATCATTCTAACAAGGGTCTACTTCAATTCTTAGAAGATAATACACATACAAAACACTTACAAAATAGATATCATTGGGAATACATGCACGATTGGTTTCAATCAGTGGATGTCTAGCATTCTTCACTTGAATGAGAGTATCATTATAAGAAGGGCGAGTGTAATTGGGTAGTTGGGATACAACCATGAGAGAGTGTAAACAGTCCAGTACAGAAACCGATACCACTACTTCTCTAAACACATCGTACTTCTCAACGATCTTCCTATTCTTTTCTCTTTAAGTTGACTAGACTATACCAAGAGAAGGGGGGAATCCTAACCTTAAATACTCTTTATATGCATTCTCAGTAAGTAATAACAATCTCTCGTGATGTCGGTCTCTCTCTTTCAACTGGTTTATTATAAATGGATTATGATACCGACTCACCTGTTTAGTACCACTCATCTTGATCCATTGAACAGGCACTTTACATTGCTTATACACTTCCAATAGGTACTATATAGTGTTCAATAAATTCCATTCATTTTTTTTTAGATATACTTACGTCCATGCCTCCTACACTCACGTATTTCAATTGGATGCCTGTGGACTCGACCAACTCATCCAGATGATCGTTCAATGTGTGTTCAATAAACATAATATTGTTCTTCTCTTTCCTGATCTCAGGCCACACATCTTCCTTGAACAGATGAATCTTATCGTTTAGATGATCCGGATCGACCATCTCTTTGAACTGAATGGCATCTGTGAGTGCATTGGGAAGTGTATCAAATATATTCTGTAATATATGGGATTTGAATCGAGGCCAATGGTTCGTTTGGCATGTTTGACCTATTTGGATAAATCCATCCAACACTCTCACCAGTTCAGCTGGACTAGACTAAACATAAACGTGAAAAAGGATGAATTATGTTTGATGGTCACATAAGGTATGTTCTTTACTTGTTCATAATGGATTCTGCATAATCCTCTTTCTAGATCTGGCAATCGCTTGAATACACGGAACATGGGTTGTATCTTATCCAATGTCATGAGTTCTTCAATAGCAAGTACACGATCATTCAAGTGTCTATTCAAGTCAATGAGAATCTACCATGAAATCTCTGGTCTCTCTATACTTTACTGGATATCAATCAGGGGTCGTCCAATCCATTTCATAAGTAATCTCTTGCCGAATGAAGTACGGGTATAATTCAATCGATGGAATAACGATCCTTCTTGTTTGTGGGTCGTGTTGTTTTGATAGATTTCAAGATTGATTAATGTGTTCACGTTCAATAACATATGGTTTCTTGTGATAAATGGATGAAATGAATGGATGAGTCGAATGACTGTATCTAATCCAAACGGTTCAAGATACTGCAACACCATAGCCAGGACCTTACTGCAGTACAGATTGAGAACTTGTATGAAATAGTATATGACTTCTATCACCACTTACATCACAAGAGGAGGAAGTGTTGATGTGTTGATGTCATACTGTGCCATAAACTCACTTGTTTGCTGGTCTTTCATAACATCCACTCTCTCTATTCGTGTTCTCACAGAATGCTGTACCAACTTCTCTGTTTGTAAGCTCAATTGATGAGGTAATAGTAACTCTACTGGATCAATATGATACAACCTTGTTTCCAGTTCACTTCTGAAGTAGTTATCAGTGAACATATCATAGACCACGTCCCCTGTGGATACTTGAATGGCCACACATCCTATCATGTTCGTGTCTTCTACTAAGCACATCAGGTAGCCACTCTCTTCATCGACCATGGTTCCCTTTGTCATCATCTTCACTAGTTTTCTCTCGAACGGTTTATTCCTATTCTCACTCACTGCCTTTAATGCAGCTGTCTCTATTTGATTGACAATGCCCACTTTATATCCCGCATTCACTAACCTACAGTACTCGGTATTGATATCTGTTTCATCTCTATCTGTTCTTCTTACTTACAACTTGGCATGATACTCGAGTCTATGAGCAGGTACACTTGCCACGTAGAAATGGTGGTGCATAAAATGAGCAATGTTCAATACACTCGAAGCAATCTTACAAAAGGAGGTTATTTAAATACCCTTCAAAGTAAATAGGACCCCTTACTTTCGCATCTTCTCCAAAGAATTTATACTTGTATCCTACTTCAATCATCAGTACACAAGAAGGGTAGGTTTGTTTCAATCGAACCACTTGGTTCTCTAAGGGTGTCAAGGGAGTTTCTTTTGGTTCAACAGGTGAGGTTGTTAAATGAGCAACGAAGGCCTCATGTCGTTTCTGTTTTGTTTCCACAGCCGTACTGGAGATGGTGTCTAGGATAGACTCGGCAGGTTTGGGTTTCTTCTTCGTACTGAAATAAGCACTAAGTGTCGTTTGACGTTTCATGAGCAGGAAGATAAACGAAAAAAGAAAGAGATGAATTTCGGTTGAGCTTTTGTGTTGAACTGGGTTTTAAATTAAACCCATTGGTTTTTCACCTTATGAGTGAAAGACAGGGTTTGGTCATTGATCCACGAGAACCTCATGCGTTGGGTGACCCTTTGGATACGACCTATTCACCTGGACATCCATTGAAACAAGCTAAACACCGGTCTTGTTGTTGGTAAGAAAGAGCGACAGCTTTCCGGAATACCTCAACAATGGATACACTCGTTTTTGTCGGTTCTAAATCGAGTCAATGTCCTTTCTTCCAAAGGGGTTTATATATATAGAACCATGTCTTTCTGTCTAGAACAAGATGAGGTTCCAAAATAACACTTTACTGACCCCAATCGATATACTTTCAAATTGGGACAATCAGGTAATAAGACAATGAAAGCTGGGTAAATCACTTGAAGTGATAGGTAACCGATGTAAATACATCTAATAATAGAAAGATCTTGGTATTACAGCACAATATCTTACTTATTACTAAAAAGTACAATGAATATACTGGAAATAAATCCTTTTTTTTTTATTCGAGTACAGTGAATCGAGGACTTCATCTTTGAACTCAGTCAAGTCATCCAAGTCAAGCAGGCAAGGGGATGTAGTGCTTCAGTATCCTTGTGGTTATGGACGAATGGAATCCATGAATTGAGTGAATCGTATGGAATTCCATGCATTTCATGCAAGGTGGTTATTTTCTCGGAATAACATGCAGCTGTAAGAGTCATGTATGTCTATTTTCTAAGCAATCATGGTTTTAGGCAGTTTATGATGAAAGTAAAGAAGAATAACTTCTGCATTCTTATTACAAGTCATTTATAGTGAGATTCCGATAACAACAGTGTCAAACACACAACAAATGAATGTATTATAGCTATACTACGGATGGAAACGGAAAGAGGGATTTGGGTAGGAAGATATAAGTATGTAAAAGGCAAAAATACTCATTGTTTGGATCCACTGTACTGGGAACTGATACCTTGCCCTGCCGTCATCCCCATATGTAGGTGACAGTCATTCGAGGGCGATCAAACCATGAGACTATGATGAAGGCTGATAAGTAAGCATAAATGAGAACATCTATGATATATTTCATATCAAGCACAGTTCGTATTTGAATATGACTTGAAATATACACATACAAGAAGAAGAGACCGTAATGTAAATAACTCCCTCACACACATATAATCGAGAAAAAGTGGTATAGACGATTATGTTTATTATTTCATTATACATTTATTTGTTAAATACATACACATCCTCTATTGTATAGGATGTCATAAGGCATACTTTCCATTCAATAGACCATTGCTTGATCACAGATTCAATAGCATCTTTTTCAGAGACAAGCATTCTGTTCGTAGCACGGTCAATGTGCCATGAACGGAAGAACACCCCGTCTAATTCTTTAATAACTATGATATCTGAAAAGACCTCCCTCTGCAACTCCAACTTCTTTATGAGCGGTGGTAGCTTAATGATGTAGGTGCCCGCTTCCGTATACTTCCTTTTGAAGTTGATCTCAGACAACCGGAACTCTTCCACCAGAGGATAGGCAGACTCGATCTTTCTGAACGTGGCATTAGGATACACAATCTTATCAAGAGCAACCTTCTTCATCTTATGGTTAGGATTACTGCATTTCATCTCGGGTGAGAATCTGACATTAGACAGAGACAGTGCGGACAGATTAGGGCACATGTTATTCATATCGATCAAGCTGACTGGAAGTGGATTATAGAGTACTTGGATTGCGAGTTCATCCAAACATGTGCCCATGTCCTTCAGATACTCGTCGTGTTCATTTGTGACCCAGCTAGTAGAATAGATCTGTGTGATTATGTTGTTTTGTGTATGGAGCTTCTTTTCGATAAAAAGATCAGATGAAGATTTGGCGTTGATCTTGAACTGTGCTCTCTTTAACACTCGATCGGGGTGTTCATCAGATTCAAGTTTGACGTACTTCCAGAATGACTTATTGGTACTCACACTAACAGAGTAGTCTATATTACATTTGAATCTGGACAATTCCTTCATTTCAAGAAGAATCTTGCACATCATATCTGTATCGGATAGCTCAGAACGATGTATGATGGTCAGTTGTTGTAGACAAGGGAACATGGCTTGGATATAATAAAAGTCATACAAATAGATACGACCTACCCGTAAAGAGAGTGTTTTGAGGGACATATGCTTTTGAGTTATGAGCTGTCTTGTAATAGTGTACATTTCTGGTCCTGTATACTCTACTTCCTGAAGCTGATGACAGTGACTGAGGATGTTGTGTAGTATAGGTCCACCCATCGAATTGAAATCCCTGTTCTCGTAATCCAGCTTCAAGAGCTGAGGGAAGGATTGAAGATAAGTTACAATGTCATTTGCGGATTCAGGATCTGCGTTAAACCTTCTATCTGATATCTTCAATCTCGATAAACTAGATCTGAACTTGTAAAAGCATTTGATTGCGGGCAGGTCATCAAACGACACAGTGTACCCGAAGTCTAAATACTGTAGCCTCTTAAACTGTGTACGCTCATCAAAAAGTGCCTTGATTGTGTAGGTTTTACGAGACAGTATCAATTGTTCTATGTTTGGACAGTAAACAAAAGCATCTGCCAAATATTTGTTTGTACCGGATTGTGTAGTCAGAATGCTCTTGATGAACAGATCCTCGACAACCAGCCTTTTCACATATCTCCCCATCTCCTTACACTTGGGATAAAAAATCAATGACTTCAGAAACAACACTCTTTTGGTCTTATTGCTAGGAGATACATCTTTATAGTGCCATCTGATGAAGACAGAATACCATTGTTTATTGACAGTTAAGCATCTATAATAGTCCTTCTTGTCCAGATTCTGAGCAATATAAGTAGTTATTTCATAGGGAAGATGATCCATAATCAAAAGAGAGATAAAAGAGAAGAAGAGAGGTGATAAGGTGGAAAGAAATAAAAATAAATAAGGTTTACAATATATAGGTGCACAGTAAGAGCAGTAAGAGTTTATTCACTTCTGTTCGAATCAGTCTCCGATGTGTACGACCTTGATCCTAGAGAATCATATGCAACCTGAGTGAAGGCGTAGCCAATTTCTGTTATAATAGATGCATTTCGTCTTTTCTTATTTTCTGTCCCATGTAACCCGAGTACAGGGCTCTTTCGTCTAGCTTTACATTACACAAACTTTGATAATAACAATTCCAAGCAACCTGCTAATCTCGATGCAACCCGTCATCATCTATACTCATAGTATTCAACTTATTAAACAGTTATTATATACGCTTCTTCTGATATAAATATCCGACTTACCTTTGCTCATCTCGTCATTTTGAAATCTGCATCATTACTACCTCTTCCAAACTCTTGGTCATCATCACCGCTATTAATTATTGAATCAGACAACCACTATGTCTGATAATTCTGTTCCTTGGACAACCATTGTGTCCAAAGGACTATCCGCAAAAGTAATTCTGCCCACCAAGGGTAATAATACGAATACTGGTTCTTCAGACAATATCACCCACAAAGTATTATTTGAAGACAGTGAAATTAAAAGCTTGTTGTTGGCACAGAAAGCCGCTTCTATTGTACAACAGGCATTGACCCCTGGATCTGTATTGTTTTCTTTTCCTTCGGGTTTATTTGAGCACTGAACTGAAGCTTATAGGACAATTGAGGATCAAATCAGCAAAGAGACTGATGGCTTCAGGTGCATCAGTAATTATGGTAATCGTTCTGCGGGTGACCTGCTAATTGAAGCCAAGTTTAAGAATATGGTAGATAGCGATATGGCTATCAATTTCGGTGTCATCGTGGACAACATGGTGTACAAGGCTAGTCCTTCCTGTGATGGTGTGAACAAGCAGTTGGTGCGTGTTCAATTGGACTTGCTTCGTATAACAGAAAGTGATACCTTCCCGGAGAAATTGATGCATTCCTTGGGGCATTACGGTAAAGTGTGCCAGGTAAAACAGTTTCTGTGTCATGGATACTTTGAGGGTAAGATTTCCGTTCTGCTGGATACAGCAGTAGGTGTTGAGAAGAAGATTCAGACATTGTCTCGTATGCTGTGGCTGGAGGATTGGGATGTATATGTCCCTGCAAGCTATAAGGGTGCAGCTCCAGTCTGCTATTACTGCCGTCAGTCTGGACATATAAGAAGGAATTGCCCTAAGCTGGTTAAACAAACTTGTTTTCGTTGTGGTTTGTACGGGCATACAAAGAAGTTTTGTCGAACAAAAGTGGTAGAAGAAGTATCTGAAGGGGATCCTCTGGATAGATATGCAACAGATAGTCAGAAGGCTAGTGACTGTAAGGGGCAGAAGGAGATTCATATTATTGATGATCTTGCAGAAAAGAGCTCTGTACCAGCGAGCATTGAAGATGATACACCTGTACGCCAGTTTCAATACGACCCCAATGGAACTGCAGCTGCTAGATATGCTAGTGCTGAGGTGTCTTCCAAGATGTTGGACGATGATATAGAAGAGGTGATGACTCACGAGGCTGCTGATAATGGCAATAAGAATGTGGTACGTTCGTCAAGAGAGATGTTGCGATTGACAAAGGTTAGTAGCCGTACCCGATCGAAAACCGTAGAGGTCAAACCAAAACAAGTTGATTTTGTATATCATCGTCTGTCTGCGGTCCCTAGTTCGGGAACTTTGAAGACCCCACCATCCAATACTGATAATACCCCTAGGGTACAATGAGTAATAGATCACTCAGAATTGGCTCTTTAAATGTTCGCAGCATTTTCAAAGAGTCCCATTACAATACCCAAAAACCATTCATACCTTTTCTACGCAGTCAATCACTTTCAATAGAAATCCTATGCCTCCAAGAGGTCTCCTCCTTCCATTCACAACATTATCTTACTGATGATCAACTACATTCCTTTTCAAACTTTATGTTTCCTCACACCTCCTCTGTGATCTCTAAGCACTGTGCCATTATCTGTCTGAAATCTGGTCTTACTTTAAACAATGCTTCTATTTCTATAGACCAACGTTCAATATACTGCTCAATCTCTGATATTTCTGGTATCAATTTATGTTATGTCACCAATATATATGTTCCTGCCAATGCTCTCCATCGACCATCATTTATCTCGTCTTTTCTTTCCATGCCCTTTTTACCCACTGTTTTTAATGCTCCTTCTATCATAGTAGGTGATTTCAACATATCCCTTCATAAGCCATCAGTCACTTCTCTCTCTTATGTTTCTCCGTTTTATGAATGGCTCAACACTCATTATGTCAACTGTTTCCCTGAGGGTCAACCTACATTTACTCGTGGTGATTACCGAAGTACTATTGACTATGTCTATGGGCATTCATCTTTAGCTACTAGGTTAACCAATGCCACCATCCACTATGTTCCTTCAAAATGGACTGATCACTCTCTCATGACCATTGACCTGGTTCCAAATGGTGCCTCTGTTGGACCTGGATTATGGCGTTTTAATCCGATTCTTCTGAAAGATATTCAATTTATTGAACTTCTTAATGTAACTGTTTCTGTTTTCTTCGATAGTATATCTAATGATACACCTGCTCAACAACAATGGGAATCATTCAAGTTATTTCTGAAATGTGTGGCTCAGAAATATAGCAAGCAATCTAAGTATAAGTATAAGAACAAAGTGAACTCTTTACAAAAAGAACGTGCAGCAGAACTGGCTCTTGATTCCAATGCTCGTAACACCCATGACTCTATTCCCTCCAATTTTGATACTTCTAGCAAGCTGAAGCTATTGGACTCTCTGCTCGACCCAAAAATTGAAAAAGAAACGCAACAATAGATGCTTAGATCTGCTACTCGCTGGCATAAACTGGGTGAACAAAATAACAAGTACTTTTACCGCGTTATCAAAGACAGACAAGTTCAACAGACAATGCTATCCTTGAAATGTTCTATGACAGGGAATAGATTGATCAAATCCTCTGAGATTATGAATGAAGCCCAATGCTTCTATTCCAATCTGTATACTCCTGATCCAATTGATAATGATGCAGTAGCATCTATGCTCGCTGGCATTCCCCACGATGTTTGTCTCTCAGATAGTCAGTGTACTGCTCTTTCTCGTGTACCTGAAAAGATGGATATTTACTCTCTGATACAGCACTCACCTCTTGGTAAAAGCCCTGGTATTGATGGCATCCCGTTTGAGGCGTATAAACATCTTTCAAGTACTTCTTCTGCATTTATGGCACTGTTTCTTCTTGTGATGCAAGATGCTCTTTTAGGTAAGTTTCCTTCGTCCTGGCAACAGACTCGAATGGTCTTACTGTATAAGAAGGGTGACCCTGAGCTGCTGAAAAACTGGAGGCCTCTCTCATTGATAAATTGTGATGCCAAACTATTTACCAAGATGATAGCAAACAGATTTAATGGTATACTACCGGCTTTGATTAATCCATATCAAACAGGTTTTATGCCAAATAGACTGATTTCTGACAATGGATGGTTTAATCACACCATCATGAATAATTTGAAGAAGTATGCTCCCAATGATCCAAGGGTTGCAGTACTGTTAGATCAAGAGAAAGCATATGACCGTGTTCACCCTGATTACCTTCGGTCTGTTCTTCTTCGATTTGGCTTTCCTGTCTTTGCATGTTGTTCTTTGGTACACAGATCTCATTGTCCATAAATGGTTGGCCTGGAGCTCCCTTATCTCAACGACGTGGTCTACGTCAAGGTGACCCATTATCTCCACTACTATTCAATCTTGCTTTTGAGCCACTCCTAAGGTCTATACTTGCTTCTTCTCTGTTATCTGGTGTATCTCTTGCACCTGTATTTATTAATCCACAGAACAAACCATCCCCTGCAGCTCCCATTGTCCCCATTGAGTTGAGCAATAAGTTTGATAGTGTAAATATTAGTCATCAAAGTCCCCCTGCACCTATAAAGCTACTTAGCTATGCTGATGATCTTGAGGTGTTTTTGTCGAGCACTGATGAGTGGCCTACTCTGTTACACCTGCTTCGGGTATATGGAAGTGCATCAAATGGTAAAGTCAATCTGTCTAAAACAGTGTTAGTTTCTCTCTCTGGTATTGCTCACCCATCCTAGCAGAGTATAGTTACATCGGAGAATCTTGAGTGGCACACTTCTAGCTCTACGTCTGCTGTCAGATATCTTGGCTATCCTCTGTATTCCACTGGTATGCAGCTTAAAACCTACCTGAACGAAATCAAAGTGAAGATGATAAGACATAGTTATATTCTGAAAGGAAGACATCTCTCTGTTCGTGGTTCGGACTTGGTGGCAAATTACCTGCTGTTAAGTAAGTTATACCATATTCTTCGTGTGATCCCAGTCCCTCATAAATGGCTATCAGAAGTAAAAGCTGTGGTGCGTAAGTTCGTTCTTCCTTTCTTTCCTGCTCCTAGTTGGACAGCTCTAACAAGTCCTCGTACGTTTGGTGGTGTAGTCCTGGTGGATCTGATTGATCAAAGTCACACTCTTTTCCTGATATATATCAAACGCTTTAACATTATACAGTACATGCATCCATTCTGCCATGGTTCATGTATCCAAAGGTCTATAGTTCACTGCTTTCTTCGTGTACTTCCATGTCACATTTGAACAAGTTGCTTCTTCGTCTACCATCACTAGTTCCTTATGATGAATGGTCAGATAGATGGTGTCCAGATCTCCCACTTCGCTCTATCCTGAATACCACAGTGTCTTCTCCTGTTTTAAATCCTTTTAATACCCATCTCAGATCTTTACAAATCGGATTATTCTCTTGGACAATTGATCCCCATCTCTGCTCATCGTAGTATATTGTTGCGAAAGATTAGAAGTGAACTTCTGCTTTCTGGCAATTCTACTTCTCCCGGCCTTCAGCTTTCTTTAGACTTGAACCGTTGGTTAAATATACCTCCACCACCGTCCTCTTTTAATTCAGATATTGCCGATGATATTCTTGTATTTGGTGTCACTTCACTGTTACCGAATTGTCTCCACTGGAATGTCCCCACAACCAGGAATAATTCTGTACCCATCAGATATCTTGGCCTTAGTCAATTGCGTCGATATTGGCACGTCGATAAGGCACAGATTTCATCTCCTCCTCATCCCCCTCAACTTTTTCGTCCGGATCTGCTTCTAAAACCCTCATTATGGAAAGTATTTTGGTCTCTGAAAATGTCCTCCAAAGCATTCACACCATGGTGGAGACTATTACACAACTCTCTTGGTCATCGTATTAAGCTACATCGATGGAATTCTAGCCATTTTGACACTCCCGTTTGTGGTATATGTGGTCGAGCAAATGAAAATCTATACCACTTTTCAGTGGGATGTATTAAAAAGTCTAACTTCTGGATGGATGTTTATTTTGCACTAGATAAACCTGATACCTTTCATCGGAAATGGCTTTTTGGACAGCTTTAATAGCACTATCAAAACTAGACAGCAGTCACTACTCACCAGAAGATCTTGCAATGCTGGGTTACGCTTTTTCCACTCTTTGGAAATATCATTGGCTTTGTGTTATGGATAATATAGCATGGTCAAGGCCTGCTGCAGTTAACATGTTCAAAGATGAACATCACATATATATCCAGAAATATTTGGAGGCTAATGCTACACCAGTTTAGCTTAAAATTATTTGTTACATATTTATTCAAATATAGTTCACACTTTCATACAAAAAAAAACCCCCCGAGTACGGACTTGTTTGTTACGCTCGTACTATAATAAGTAATAATAAAGTCGGCCAAAAAACCCCGTTTACCAATATGACTTTTTCTTTTTATAGATTTATCTGCAGGATATCCTGGGACTGACATGACATATGTTAGTTGCCTTCTTATTTTGTGACACTTATTATGGTGGGGGGTAGGATGCATAATTGACACCTCTAAAGTATACGTGTGAATATACATGAAAATGCTTATATTGGCATTGATATTAGATAATGGCTTCTATTTTCTCGAATACTCAATTACGCGAGACAGTATATTGACTGCAGCCTGATTCAAGTACCCAGTATGAATCATTCCAAGAAAGTGTCTAAGATCATGGGACTATTTTTATTTCAAGTTGATACTGATTTAGATGAAAGGTGTAGCACACAGTTGATCGCATGTAATAAAATTCTCTTCCTTGGTTCAAATGATAATAACCCATCCTAATAATAATCTGTTGGTATAATGAAGATTTTTTTTATGGGAGAAATCATCCCTTTATTGTGGAAACGTATCAGAAACTGAGGAACGTCAAAGAAAATGGTATGAGGAAGATCTGAACCAAAAAGGGTCATGTTGTTTTTAGTACTCAATTACACGCAAATTCAGGGTTCTGCTACATGCACTCGGAAGTCAAGTGAAGTGCATTTAGCAACACTCCCTATCTGCCAATCATACTTTTGCACTCGCTCTCAAGATGTAGTGCAACCATGTACCATGGCTGACCCTTATAAGTAATAGTTTCTCCAATGAATAGTCACATGAGAATATCTTCGGCGTGGAAGAAAATAGGTGTGTTCTGGTGACATATATTAAAGTCATCTTCTCGATGCGGTGTCCATCCTTCTACGCCAATTCACCCATTATGGTTATTTACGAAGAACGTAAACTAACCCTTATCATTCATCTGCAAGAGGGTGCTGTTCTCATTAAATCATAAACACAAATAATAAAACCAGAGTACATTGGGTAACAGTAGTTGATTAGATCATGCGAAGAAGAACAGTCCCATTGGTGCTGGTAAAGACGATTCGGCATGCCTGATCAGCATGAACAAGATTATTTATATGATCACTCTGAAAGAGTATCGAACAACGTAAGATTTACCACACCGATAGAGAACCGACTTGCTTAATTAAAAAAACCATAATAAGCCTCCTTTTGTATTGTGCATAGAGATACAATCACTTGTATTTCTCCCATTACAAGCAGGGTAGAATGTAAAGACAAATAAAGTAAACGTTCAAATGGTCTACGATATGCCCAGTATTCACTTAGTATGCAGTATATAATGCGTATACTACTAGATATGGGTGAATATGAGAGGGAAAAGATCAAGACTCTGCCTTTATTTATCAGTATTCCGTTATCACTGCCCCTGCCAAAGAACTCCCCTACAGAGCTGAACACTTGTCTCTTTCTATATCTATTGTGAAGGAATCAACAGATGAGTTAGCCATTTCAAAGATGATGTCTGATAACAAGAACACCAGTGATTAGATGATACTATAAGTCAATAAAGCTCAGCCATTTGAGTAGTCAAGATACTTACTACTGTGATTTAATCAATGAGGTGTATGAGTGTGTTCTGAATAGGGGTGTCTGCCGATACATTTATTCTAATATAGATCATCTCGATCCTGCAGTTACAATGTGGGACTATATGCAAAGGAGGATGGGGGTGAACAATAGAGTGAACAACAGGATGGTCATAGTCCTTCTTTTTTCTTGTAAATTCATATAAATAGATATTCACTTTCTTCTATTATCTTTATTCTCTTTTCCCCCATGATAACACAGTGTATATTAGCTATGGATGGATGGATGATAAGTATACCCACATATGTGTTATGATGAAAATGCGATAGGATAAACTAAAGATATAGAGTTTCATCCCACCCTACTCTTGTCAAACCTCTAAGAATAATCGCTTCACTTCTGTAGTCATCAAGAAAAGGGACTTTGGTAGGGAGATCAACTTGGTCTTGTACCGTTTTGCCTACTAGCAGATAGAAGTTTCAAAGGATTCGGTATAACTATCTCCTGATATAAATAACCTGATAAATCTCTGCAGCATTTATAAATATTACACTATATTTATTATGAGAAAATCCTCCAAGACCCAGTTATGAAGAAAAGTGATCGACTGACCTAGTATTATAAAATCAACACCTAAGAGAATACATAGAAGTTTTTCTTTTTTATTTTTCGATAATGCCCATAAAAATGAGTTGGATATATTTTATAGATCAGAATACTGACTGCTGTCATCTGAATCACTGGCGACATCACTTAAATGGCGATTCAATTGGTACTGTCTGTTCTGGAATGGATATGATGGATGGACATTGACTTCTTCATCTGGTTTGGATCTACCTACTTGGTATCGGACTACTTGACTATTGATGAATCCCTCTTGGGCAGACTCACTATTTTTGTTAGTGGGAAAGAGGTCATCATCGTCTTTAATCTGTCCTTCTTCGCTTGATTCGTCTCCGAATAATGGATCCAGTGGGTTTTCGGCACTCTCGTCAATCAATCCTTCTTCGATATCACTGGCCAGACTGTCAAAATCAGAATCGCTCAAAAGTACGTTTCTGGAGTCATTGATATATTCGCCAGGACCAAAAAGTTGCTTTCCTTTATCTTTGGTCATAGGTTGCTTTCCTTTATCAGCAGCAGAAGGTCTCTTCTCAGCGATAGGTTGATTCTCAATCACAGACTTCTTCGCAGTGGTAGGTCTTCTTTCATTGGTATACTTGTCATTAGTAGCAGGCTTCCTTTCGTTGGTAGACTTCTTTTCATAAGCAGTCTTGTTTTCTGGAACAGGGTTCCTTTCATAAGATGACTTCCTTTCATCAGCAGGCCTATTCCCAGGGACGAACTTCTTTTCATACGATGGCTTTCTTTCATCAACAGGTTTGTACTCAGGGACGGGCTTCTTTTCATACGAGTAATTTCTTTCATTGGTCGGCATATACTCTGGAACAGGTTTCTTTTCATAAGATGACTTTCTTTCATCAACAGGCTTGTACTCAGGAACGGGCTTCTTTTCATACGAGTAATTTATTTCATTGGTCGACCTATACTCTGGAACAGGTTTCTTTTCATAAGATGACTTCCCTTCATCAGTAGGCCTATTCTCAGGGACGAACTGCTTTTCATAAGATGGCTTTCTTTCATCAACAGGCTTGAACTCAGGAACGGGCTTCTTTTCATACGAGTAATTTCTTTCATTGGTTAGCCTATACTCTGGTACAGATTTCCTCTCATAAGAGAACTTTCTTTCGTCAGCAGGCTTGTTCCCAAGGACGGGTCTCTTTTCATAGGAAGGCTTCCTTTCATCAGCAGGCTTATACTCAGGGACGAGTCTCTTTTCATAAGATGATTTTCTTTCATCAGCAGGCCTATTCTCAGAGATAGTTTTATTTTCACAGGATGGTTTCTTTTCATAAGCGGATTTATTCTCTGGCACAGGTCTCTTTTCATAAGAAGTATTCCTTTCGTTAACAGGCCTCCTTACATAACTAGAGCTGCTCTCCGTAACTGGCTGCTCTCCTCTATCGGGCTGCTTTCCTTTATCAAGCTTCTTCTTTGTATTAAACTTGTTCCAAACAGCAGGGTACTCAGCACCTTTAACCAGTCCAAAGAATTCAGGGAAAAGGGAAATCAGTGGATCTTTTTCAGTTAACTGTTCAACATGGAGTGGAGGCACAGGGGATTGGTCTTCAGTCAAGTCCCACATCTTTTGGAGAAGATCTGTTCCCAGTGAGTATAAGTTCATTAAGCGGCGGCCTAAAAATGACTTGGTAAGTTCAGGATGAACAATGGAGTGTATGTCAGTACTTACCAGTAGTTGGGTCAGTCTTGAACGCGATCTTTGAATGGGCGTTGGCTTGGAGCAACTGTATAAGTTCTCTCTTCTGTTCGGCATTCATTTCCATAATGCGTCTTCCTAGTTCCAGCATATTGATCTAATAGAGTGGTTAGTCTAGAAAGTATATTAGATTGTTGTTATTTGCTTACTGCTGGAATATCCCATTGTCTTCTTTGTTCTGCATTGAGAAGGGCAGTATGAAGAGGATGTGCTTTCAGAAGATCAGACTTGTGAAGTAAATCGAGTGATGCGGGGTTTTTGGGTTTTTGACCTGTGGATGATTGCGAACTCCCTTCAGAAAATGCAGTCCCTATTGTACGACTTGGGAGACGTAAGGGCTGGTACGTAATTGGGTTGGTTGAGTGATATGTTTTGTTAGACGGTGTTTCTGTATTTTGATATACAGTGTAATTTTGAGATACAATAGGAGGTATCTTTTCTTCTTGTTCTTTGTTGCTTTTTAGCTTCTTACGCATATCTTTTACTCCTTGGCAATCAGGTTGGGTAGATAACTTTCCTCTGATGATACCTTGAGAGAGTTCATCTTCCTGTAAGGCTGTGCTCAGCGTGCGTTTTTTACTTGCTTGTTCTTCACTTCTTACAGGACTTATGCTGTCTCTTCTACTTGGATTCCTCTTTTCATTTCTAGAGAGGCTTCTGTCTTGATGACTGCTTCGTTCTGGCAACCTCACTGTTGTTCTTTCTGTTTCTTTGCCTGCAGTTCTCTCTGATGGTCTTGGTAGAGCTCCTTCTGCGTTCTTTCTTTCTGGGGCTCGTGATGGGTTTCTTTCAATGCCCTTCTCTGGCATCCTTCCTGGATTTCTTTCTGTTACTCTTGAAGGGCTTGCACTTCTCTCTTGCATTCTTCTTGAGGAGTTCTCCATATCCTTGCTCACGTTTCTTTTGATTGGGCGCAATGGAAAGCTGTCTGTATCCTTGCTTACAATTCTTTCGTTCAACCTCCTATCTTCTCTTCGCAGGGGACTTCTTTCTTCTTTACGTGCAGGGCTTCTTTCTTTGTTCCTGCTCATGCTTCGTTCTTTATTTCTGCTAGCCACCCTTTCAGCTATCCTGCTGACGCGTCTTTCTTCTTTTCCTCCTGGAGTCACCACTTCTTTCATGCCTAGACTTCTGCTATCGCTTCTGATAGGGCTTCTGTCTTCTCTTCTTAACGGGCTTCTCTCCGCCTTTCTGATTGGGCTCCTTTCAGCCACATTTCTACCCCGAACATAATCACGTGAGCGTTCGTTACTTTTGTCAGAACGGCGTTTAATGTTTGTATCACCCGAATGACTTGAACCGTGTCCCTTCTCAGACCGATACTCCTGGCTAGTTCTCTTCATTGGCTCATCATGGCTTCTCTCTGCACCGCTTCTCTCTGTTCTTGGATAGCCAATGCTCCTTGACTTGAATGCAGGTGCATTCTTGTTCTGATGATGAGATGCGATCACCAAGGATTTCAACTCAAACGCGTCTTCAGGAATGGTTATCTCTTGTATCTTGGAATACGATGCTTGCCCAAAGTTCAAATCAAACACGATTACTTGTGGACTTACCAAGTTTTCAGCAAAATACAGAATTACGGTCAAATCGAATTCTCCCCAGCCTTTTTCTTGCAGCAAATAGGGCTCTCTTGATACAACTAAAGGAAACAAAGGTAAGAATAGGAAAAGTCGTTTCATGTGTATGTCTATTTACCCCTTCGTGGATCACTAAAACTAGGATGCAGCACGTATTCAACATAATCAAGGATTTTGGACAATTTGCCCTTGGCTTCTTTATCGTCCTCCATCGCAACAAGAGAGATCTGCCAGTTTCGCCACGGATGCCCGTCAACGGAGTTGGCACCGGAGTCTTTTATGATGCTATTCTGGCAGGAGATTTTTATTTTGAGTGTGGATGCCATAATGATTGAATAAAAAGAGAAAAAAGGTAAAGAAATAAAAGAAAAGTAAACAAAGGCTGGCAACAGGAGTGAGAGGGGAAAAGGGGGAAACAGAGGTGGAGAGAGGTGGGTTTGTTTGAAAGTCCGGTCGTGAGGAAGGGAGATCAGGAAGTCTAGGCACAGAGAGACCCCTTTTTAATAGGGCGTATTCATCACTGTAAACGCATGGTTTACAAAATTATATAATTCAATGTGAATCTCCTGGTGTTCAGTCATATCTCATTCTTATCCTGAGTAAAGGGGCTTTATTGACACTGTTAATTGATCAAGGAACTCAACTGAGTCTTTGTGGATAACACGCAGACAATAAGTATTTACTAGTAAATGATTTTACAATGGAGGGTTTTGTGATTTAAATACATCTCATACCTTATTTAATGCAGAGAAGATACCACTGGCCAACATCCTTTGTTCAACAGTAACATCTGAGGATAACTACAGAGGAAAAAGAAAAGGTAAGTATACTCTATTCTTTCCAATGGGAATCATGGTGACATTCCCAATTCTGGGTAAATACAAAATTGGATCCGGAATTTGTATATCAGGAAATAAAGAAGTCTTTATAGGCCGCGCCAATTACCTGCATATCTTTGTTCAGGACTTCTGTTCTGAACCTGGATGTACCTGTTAAGAGGTGAATGGCTACTGCCACATAGGAATTGGCACGTTCGAGTAGGTTGATAACAATGCCTGACATTTTACAACCATCGACGTGGGTACAGTCGAAGAACCAGGTGCTGTTTCGAGTCACGAATTTGGGAATCCTGTGGAGAAGATGGAGAGTTCCTTGAGTTCACCTCTGATACCTACGTAGGGTAGGAAGATGGATTTTGTGGACCATTGCCAGGTACGAATTTGATGTAGCCTCCGTAATTAGGGAAGGGCTGGTCAGGAGTGGTACCTGTGATCCAGTTGACTTTCAATGTGATGTCAAGGTATTCGCCTGCATTGAGGGTCATGGATCTTTGGGAAGGATAGATAGATGCAGCAATGTTGTTGGTGGTATAGATGAGAGGTTCAAGTGGAATAAATATTTGTTCGGTCATGTTGTACGGTGCAATGGCTGCACTTGAGTAGTGTTTGAGTTGATAGGTCACTGGTTCTGTACCAGCATTGATGATATGGACGACTTGAGATTTGATATTGGCTGTGTCATTGAAACTGATCTGACCAGGAGACACATGGACAGAATTAAACATGGTATCACATACAGGAAATGGTTAGAATCATAGAGGTCATATCGATGTTTTAATTACATTGAATCAATCCAGCTCCTTGTCGAGCAGGGTTCTCCATCAGATCATTATGGACAGCGGGTTCAGCATAATTCTATAGATGTTCTCAACTATATGTAATTTCTTTTGACTATCCATGGGCTTGTAAGTAAAGAGCAAAGGCACCTATGAGATAAGGAGTAGGCATGGATGTACTGGAGAGTACACCATATCCTCCGTTGGCTAAAAGAAGAGTAGAAAATATGTATCCTCCAATACCCCCCGAAATTGGGCTTCATGCTCATATCATACAAAGAATCTAACCGGAGAATTGGTATACTGTCTCTGTAGAGGATAACTTTTGAGGTGTAATTGCTGTATTGAATTTGACAGGAAGTCTATCTGGGTAATTGGATGATGTCCTCTTCAATTCAATACCCGATTCCTTGAACATTGTTGTATAACACAATACCCAGACCACCTTGTCGTTGAACTGAGAATGTCTTGGTGCCAAATGTACATGTTGTTGTATATATAAGATATACAAACTAAAAGAATCCAAATAAGTAATGTAAATAAAAACAGTGGTAATTAATCAGACTGGAAAAAAGGATTGTTCTTCTTTATTATTCAAATGTTTTGACTTCTATATATATGAAAAGTGTTCTTTATCTGATTTCATTAATGGTTACACTAATTCATTATCTGTCAAGATGAATGAGTTAGGTCGTCAATCTAATTTTAGTAAGTGGTCAATAAAATGAGCCTATAGATTGGAACATTGTTGTTATGTTATTAGATGTTCTATTGGTAGTTATAGTAACATAATTGTCATAACAATCAATGGTACTATGTTGTCGTCGATTGATAGATTGTATCATTCAGAGTTAATTATAGCAGATGTTGTATTTGCATGATCCATATGTTTATTCAAAGTGGATCTGATACAACACATGTGCCTCTTTAAACAAGTACTATTTTTCCTTGAATATTCTGATCAGCTACACTTCCATCACATGCATCTGCCTAGTTGTCTGATATTGAATATGCTAGCATGTTGCCAAAGAGAATCTCTCCAGAAATGGTTGATAAGACGTAAGCTACAATACATGGAGGAGTAAGTGCTTACAGCATTTTCTTCATTACCAGTGGCCATTTACATTTCAATATGCTTCTTATCATTTACTAGCTTACTATAATACATTCTTTTCTTCTTTTAATAATAAAGAGAGCATAATATGCAATACATGTACAGTAATTATATATTTATTCAATAATATAAAATAATGGATGATTCTGAATGTAGAATTCAATATACGGCATGACTCCACCTCAAAACTCGTATTTGACTTGACAAGATTACGTATTCCTTAGAGTACTATTTCCTAGTATACTCCATTTTAATGCTATGCTGCAACCCAAGAATAGAGCATAAAGTGCTCTTCGTGCTTCAACATTTATAATCATTGGACAAACAAGTGTTGGTACAGTATACAACAAGAAGTCAATATAATCCACCATTCTCGTCACGTCTTTCTTGATAATGATGTCGTCCCAACAACCTTGAAATGATGTAGGAATTGTTTTTCGGGATTCAGCCATCATGTTTCCCATATCCTTCAAGTCATCGCAATTCATACGGAAAGTATACCCGTCTACGTTGAAAACATTCTTTGCAGTCCTGCAGAAAAACTTACTAGTCTTTTTGCTTTCACTGTAGAGGGGAACGGTGATGAATTCCAGGACAAGCTTAGCAACACCACCACCGAGAAGGTGCATTTCATCTAGCCCAAAGAAAAGGGAACCATTGAAATTGGGCAACTCACCAAAGATTGTCCTTCCATTGATTCCATGAGCCTATTTAAGAAAGTCAACAACAAGTATCTTATAACTTGATTATTACTTACACTATCGCCTTCCTTGAAATTTTCGATAGTTCTTAATGGTGCATCATTTTTCAATAAGTACTTCCCATACGGATCATTTGCTGGAGATTCAGCTTCTCCGATACATATCCTGCAGGGATAATTGCTGGTGTGGCCTGAGTGATGGATCAAATCGCTAACTCCTACGATATCTCCAGTAGCTATCACAAGATGAACTCTACCACGGCACACTACCAGACCTCGACTTGTAACTATCATACCACTCCTACTCAATCTGTTTATCTCTTTCATGACAGGCCTCAAAAAGGAATCCAAATCCACCGGCTTTTTTGGTCCAGGCAATACTGCCAGCTGTATCATGGAGGAATCTTCTGATCTATATAAAGTAGAAGTAAGGATTGTGTCATTTATTACCATTAAATTCGTAATGACATACCTGATGGAAGGATCAAGATTCAAGATGTTGACATGCATCATGGTCATTGACTTCTTTCCTTTCTTCTGATTGACAAATCCGTCAGTACACAACATGACATACACATCAACAACAACATCAGGTTCTTCAATAAGGCTATGACTGTAAGTTTGGAGAGCTGCACTATCATGGATATCAGTCATGAAGCTTCCAGAGTTGGTAGGTCTGTTGGCTGAATACCTCAATTCGTTTCTCATCTCTTCATTTCCGAGCCTTACTGCAATCTGTTCTCCAATGGACATCATTTTCAACTCTGAAGCTGGTTTGATGATATTCCTGTGATGGTATACCTTTTTGAGTTGCAGTGTATGCAGCATTCATTCACATTGATATCATCTGCTGCATTACCAAAGAGCATGCAGCCGTTCTTGCACATATCGTATTTGTTGCATTTCAATCCAGTTCTTTTTATCAGCAATCTGTCAAGTACATCATGGTATAAGATTTGACTATCAGGCCCTGTTGAAACAATGTATGTAAGCTCTGACTTATTCTATCCACTCATTCATCTATCTACCTAATTTATCAATGTTCTTTATCAGGGTATTCATCAAACGAACCAAACGTCTGTGCATTTTTTGTGGGGCCTTGAAGTCAGTAACAATATCGTACAGTAAGATACTCATTAGGGTGGCGAAATTGAAGGAGTCTTCGTCGATTGGAGTTATATCATATGTTTCAGCATTGTCAAAGCCAGATTCAGAATTCATACTTGTTCTTGTGAAATATTCAGGAGAATATACTAAGAGAATATCAGTATCAAGTATCAATATAACTCATATCTAATCTATACCTTCTTCCGTTCTTTCTTCCATAGTTATATCAACATCAGGGCTGGGAACGATAGGTCTATGTTTTCTGTGCATATGATTATTTAGAAGCTGGTTTGTTCTGAATATGTCCTCGCACACAGGGCACTCGTGAATATTGATTCCCTCATTGTTAAGGACAGGCTTACTTAAGCAGTTGATATTATTAGTAGACATGCTTGATGCAAAATGTGTAAATAAAAGTAGGCTGTTAAAGGGAAAAGACGTTGATTAGATGTGTATTTATATTAATCTCACCAAACTGAGAGAATATACCCAAGAGTATATGAACATATACCTGATAAGTGCAAGATATTAACTATGATCTCTTCTCAGCTTAATCCATGTGTAAAGAGACCTTATCAGGGAATAACAGTATTGAGTATATTTATAAGATGAGTACTCTCCAATATATAATAGATTAATAAAGAGCACCATATATTGGTATGATAAAATCAGAGATGATAATTGGCAGTCGATCTGACTTTAAAAAGAGTCTATGTAAACAGGTGATATATTGACCTCAGTCAAGATAGCCACCTCTACCCCTTTAGTGCACTTATTATGACTAATAGCAATTAGATATATAAGAGCATGCTGGTGATAGTACTAGGAGACTATAAAGTTTAACCATTTGAGTAGCCAAGATATAAACAATTGCACCTTTGCCATGTGAACCAATGAGAAGACATACCGCGTAAAAAGTGCTTCAAATCATAATTTAAAAATAAGAAAGAACGCCAAAAACCCTTTTCCCCTTCATCAAACTCACGGCTCCCTCCTACTGATGATAGCTTAATGTGTAGCAGCAGAAGTGGAAATTAGTGAAGATAAGAAACCAGGCATTGGGAACATCATTCCAAGTAAATATCCACTCTCTAAAGTATAGATTCACTTTGACTATCAACATTCATTGCATTGATGATTATTATGCTGACAACTTATACTTCTTAATAGGGCACAAGAGGAAGAGAGAAGAAGGCGAAAGTATGGATGCCCAGGAGATATTCAGGCGAAAGTTCAGGAAGGCAATTGAAGGTTATAGAATGGACAACCCAGTTTGTCACAGGAGAAACCGTTACCTGACTAGCCTCAAACGGCCATCTACAACTATATCCAGAATACCGAACAGAGGTTCCCTGACTGTTAGCGTAGACAACAAAGAAGAATGGCCAGTGTATGACTACAGACGAGTGCCACCACTTAACAGAACTAGAATAGCCAAGTCCCCCATTTGACTGCTGATCCTGATTTCAATGTTGTTTTGTCTGAAAAGCCAACACTCCCACCACCCAAGGTGTACCCTCAAAGCAGAGGTATGAACTCAAAAGTGTAGAGGAGTTTATAAAGAAAGCTCCTGTTTCTGCTGTACCACCTGTAAGGTCAGCCCAGTCATCATCCTGTTCTTCTTCAGTGGCAGAACCAGTAGTGACATGCAGCCATTGCAATCAAGGTGATACTTGTGGAGTTTATTGAAACTAGAAACTTAGGCTTTAAGCTGTTAAAGGAGGACCCTGAGGATTACCTGTAATCCATCATTAATAAAACCCTTATCGATTATTGTTAATGTTTATAACTATGTCAATTGTCCTATTCTGTATCTAGTATAATTCCCTATTTGTGTATTTCATTAAAGCTACCTCTACTCATTATCATTAGGATGCTTCCCCTTCCCTTTTCACAGTTAGTCTATTGAGAGGGTATGCTTGAGAAACAAGAGTCTCCCTAAACGACTCATGTGGAATACATTTGAGCATATCAGGTTTCTATTGGAATCAGATTGCCTCTCACTATTAAAATGTATCTCTCATCACCAGACACCATGAAATGCTTGGAATAGATAGATAATGAAGCCAACCTGACATGGTTGAAGAATACAGTCTTGATGAAGTGGTAGAAGAAGTTGATCTAGATCGTTTACAGTAAAGAGGATTCTGATGCATTTTGATTGATGATAATGGGTCTCTTTGAAAGAGGATCATCAGTTATCACCGATTTGCTGCAGCTAGAAAGAATGAATATACTGTTGAATGGGTGAATGATTATTGCTTCATTCATTATCCATTGTTGGTAAACTGTTGAATTGGAGGGATTATCCCGGTAGGTAGATAAGGGTATATATCACAATGATAGATTGATATAAACCTAGGTTATAATGAAAAACGCTCTTAATGGTGTGTGTGTGTATATTTAACATCTATCTTTGATCTGTTCTACATATTCCTTCCTTAATGAGATGGAACTTATTAAGAGTCTTGTGCTCAAAATCATAATTAAGGTCCACAGTACTCAGAAACAACGAGAACTCCATTGGCCATATGTCTGATCAGCACCCTATTCTGATGAAAATGTGTAACTGTTACCCCTATAAGTAATCAATAGGGAAATGTTATTCTGTATTTATTGTAATATTATATTCTGTTTGACAATGAGAGAGAGAGAGAGAGAGAGAGAGAGAGAGAGAGAGAGAGAGATAGGCTGAGAAAGAGAGTGAGGGAGAAAGATGTTCATATCATGGCCCTAGGCTCAGGGTTTGGATCTTTTGTGGAATGACCCGAACTAAAGCATTGTACTGTATACGCTGATCTATTGCCCTCGAATACCAAATATCCACCTGCATAGCATTTGGTATTATATTTGGGGCTGTCATGCTTCACCCCATTGATTAAGTAATAGAAATGAAACTGGAAGACATATTAGATCCATCTATTCTTTTGTGTATAATATACACTAATACCTCAAAGTCATTTATCACTCCTTGAGTCCTTGTAGAACTGCAATCATTGTTACTAAAATGGCAACACTCTGATATACCGTGATATGGAAGGCCCTTTTTGAATCTCCTATAAAACAGGCATTAGTTGCATAGGCCATAGCTGTGTGGTATTTGATGAATACTTTGTAGACACCAGATCAGGTCTATTTATGTTCTCTATGTAGACACCAATCTGCTCTTTCAGCATGTTGTAGATACAAAATGCCTGGATGGGCTGCAACAGGGCTATCAAAAGTAAGCCAGGCCAGTATATTTTAAGCATAGTTTCTAAAATAAAAAGGGTATCAAGATGATTGAGTCCCTTTATATATGTTTATTTATTCATTATCCACAATAGGCTTGTTTATTAATTGAGTCTTAGGGCTTTATCATCCACCACAATATATACTCAGTTTAATTAGGTATAGTGATAACACTGTGTCATTGATGATCAATCGCAATATATTCCCAAGTCATTGTATACTTTATTACTGCATACACTCTTCAGTATTGCTAGTTAGTATATATCTTCATTCATATGATACCATCCGTAAATATGAAAACCTTATTTTGAAATACAGCCGCCTTGGCTCTATACAATAATGGTATTATTTGAATAGTGAGGCTAGTGAGTGTTTGGCTCACGAATTCCATAGCCATAGACACGTATCTCATTATCGTAGAGAGTACATGCTCCACACATAATCAAATGGCCTTTTACTGTTAATGAGAAGGAAATAAAGGCATGATCAAGGTACTTCCCTATTCATCTGCGTCTGAAAAACAAGGATATTTTCTTCTCAATTCCCCCATCCTTCCTAGAGATCATTTTTTAAGGAGGCAAGATTGAGAATAATTAAAAAATTCCCCACTCTTTCTTCTAATTATATATACATTTATCGCTCTCAATAATGGTCATGTATGAAGATATTCCAAGAGGTGAATTCAAGGTCACTCTAGGCAAGTCATTCAGGGAAATCCCCAACAAGAAGCAGACAAATTTCTTTGAAATGAAGAGTAAGTAGGGATTATTTGTATGTGGAATGACTGTTACTTAACATATATCTCCTAGGTGACAGTAGAGTTAACTTTGCTGCAGAGGCCACTCTTGAGAAAGACAAGATCAACGACAAATACAGAGTCAGAATGAGGGCTGATGTAAGTATGATCAAACTATTGCACGTATTTCAATTTGCTAATCACTAGTTTTCAATACAGGAAGAAGCGATCTTCAATGCTGAGGTGGTGAAGACTGAAGAATATGAGTATTTACTCATTTATAATAAGCAGACTGAGGTAAGTATTTTATTATAGAATAAACGCATCCAATTCTAATCATCTACACCTGTAGTCTTTCACCCTGGAACGCCAAAGTGCCATTATCCAGTTGAAAGATCAGATAATGCCTGTGGTTGAAGAGCCAAAGCTGGTCTTACCTACGAGACAGAATGAATCAGTCAAGAGCAAGTCCTTTGTTGACAAGGAAACTGTAGGCAATGTTCATTCTGTTTCCAACAGAATAACCAAGGTTGAGTCACCTAGGAAACGACCAACTAAATCTCCTATGAAGAAAGCAACTACCTCAATCTTCAGGAATTTGACTCCAGCCCAGAAATTACCGCCTGCTTACCATAGAACTCCAACACCTGTCCTCAATTCCACACCCGTCCAGAGGACTCCTCCACCTAAACCTCAGCAAAGATCACACACACCTACTATGAGTGCATCATCACCTCTTTCCAAGGCACCAATAGATGCATCCAAACCCATGGCCAGTGCTTCTTCACATAAAGTATCACCCATTAATCAGAAAGCATCTCCCCATCCGAAGCAAGCACTCAAAAAAGTGATTCCTGCTGCTGTATCACCTCCCAAAATAGTTAATAAGCCCATAACATTGGCATTACCTACTCCTGCTCCTCCACTTGTTCTTCCCACTTTGGCTCTTCCCACATTAGCTTTACCATCTGTAGCTCCTTCAACTTCTGAGGACATTGATGATTTTGATATTTCAAGGGACATGGATGAAATCCTTGATAATAGTGATGACGACGACGATGATGATGATGATGCATTGAATAAATCTGACTCTGATGGTGATGTATTTGAAGAGATCACAAACATCGCGTCTGCATTTCCTCCATCCACACCACAGCCCAAAAATATTACTGCTTCACCTGTCATTTTGCCTAGGACACCTTCCAAAGCATACACACCTCGCAATGCTACACATCATTTAGCTGTACCCAGCCCTGTGAAGAACAATACACCTTCACCCACAGTAACACCTTCAAACAAACGAACATTGGCCATGGCATCAGCTCCAATCAGACATCCTGGTGACCCCACTCCCCCAGCTTCCAAGAAGCAGAAATTCGAGTCAAGCAGGTCAGAGAGTGGCAGTGATAGTGATTCATCAAGCGGCAGTGAATCCTCTAGTGGTAGCAGCACTAGTGGTAGTGACAGTGACAGCAGTGATGATGATATGGAAGAATTGGTGCAGGACATCTCAATGGAACTATCAAAAGATATTCCATCCGAACAACCATCACCATCCACTAGTTCTTATCCTACTTATAAGAAATCACCATATGATTCAACCAATAATGGACCCAAAGCACCCATGTCTCTTCGTGCACTGTGTCGTAAGTAGTGAGAACACTTCCCATTGTCTGTATATTAACAATTTTCTCTTTTTTTAGATGATCAAGAAGAAGATGAAGATTCTTCTAGTTCAAGTAGTGACAGCGAGCTATAAAAACAATCTGATTGAATAACATATCCAATCACCCTATTTCAATATATTATATACACATCCAATGCATCAACAATACCTATTACAACAAACTTCTTTCTCAACTCATAAGAAATCACCACATAATTCTACAAACAATATCATCAAAGCATCCATGTCACTCCGTGCACTATACCGTAAGTAACTGAAAACACTATCTATTGCCTATATATCCACTGTAATCAAATGGAATATGGGAACACTTCTCATTCAAGCAGGAACAGCGAGTTATAAACCAAACAGACTGAATAACATATATAATCATCATATCTCACTGTATTCTATATACATCCAATACATTAATAATTACATATCACAACAACTATTACCAGATATCCACTTCTTTCCCAACTCACAAGGAATCACCATACGGTTCCACAAGCAACATAACCAAAGTACCCACTACAATCCGTGCACTATATCGTGACTACTGGGAATACTATCTATTGCCTGTCCATTGACTGTAATCAAAAAGAAGGAGGGCACTCTTCTAATTCAAGCAGTGACAGCGAATTATGAACCAGTTAGACTGGATACCGTGTGTAATCACCATATACCGCCATATTATATAACTATCCAATGTATCAACAATACATACCATAACAACTATCACCAGTTACAACTTCCTACCCTAAATGTAAGAAGTGAACGTATAATTATACAGATTATGGATTCATAGCACGCATGTCTCTCCGTGCACTATTTCGTGAATACTGGTGACTGCCTGTCCATTGACTGTAATCAAGAAGAAGGAGGGCACTCTTCTAATTCAAGCAGTGACAGCGAATTATAAATCAGTTAGACTGGATACCGTGTACAATCACCATATACCACATTTAATGCATCAACAATACCTGACACAAGAACTTTCACCCGTTACCACTTCTTTAAGAAGCCGCAGTATGAATCCACAAACAAAAAACCCAAAGCACCTATTTCACTCAGTGCACTATATTGCAAGTGCCAGAAACACTGCTATTGCCTATATTTACTGTAATCAAAGAGAAGAGACAATCTTCTAACTCAAGCAACGGCAACGGGCTATAAACCAATTAAACCAAATACCATATGCAGTCATCATTTCTCACTATATTATATACGCATCCAATAAATTAACCATAACTATCACAACTATCACCAGTTACTACTTCTTCCCCATCTGACAAGGGATCAACATGTGATTCTACAAATAATGGATTCATAGCACTCATGTCTCTCCGTGCACTATGTCGTGAATACTGGAAACACTTCCTATTGCCTGTACATTGACTGTAATCAAGAAGAAGCTGATAACTCCTCCAATTCAAGTGGTGACAGCAAATATAAATAAGAGACTGAATGGCATGTATATTCACCGTTATCTCACTGTATTATATACACATCCAACACATTAAATAATTATTATTAATGATACACATTACAACAACTATTGCCAGCTATTGATTCTTTCCAACTTTCAAGGAATCACCATACGACTCCAATGACTACCAAAACACACATTACAATCTGTACACTATTGTGAATTACTGGAAACACTTTCTATTGCATTGACATTGACTGTAACCAAGAAGAAGGTGACAACTCTTCTAATTCAAGCAGTGACAGTGAGTTATAAACCAAGTAGACTGAATAATATGTCCAATCCACCCTATTTCAATATACTATATACACATCCACTGCATTAATAATGCCTAATACAAACCAAAGAAGAAAAGAATTGTTATTTATACCACTGTTGATTCCACTCTGGATCACAAACAACTGTATATATTTTTGTTAATAAAAGGGTGGAACTTTATTTAGATATATATATCTTATAAACAAATTATTACATATAAGCTAAGATAGTGCTGGATTAGATTCCATGTAATTCTAAATATGTGTGGTATGTTCAATGCCTCTGGCCTTGATCATGTATGTATAGCACGCCGTCAATAATATTTCCAAAGAGTAAAAAAAAACAGTAGCCATTTCAGTTGTCGATAGAGATACTGCAGTTTTCCACACAGCCATTTCTGAAGAAAGTAATTCTGGTGTTCACAGAGTGGTCATCTAACCTAAAATTGAATATCCTTCAGCAAATATAGGCGTACACCCCATGATCTAGGATCAGCAGAGGCATCATCTGGAATCAGGTCAATGGTCATGAGACTGTGATCAGTCCGTTTGGAAAGGACATGGTGTATGGTGGTATTGGTTGACCTGGTAGCTAATAATGGGTGGTCCTAGACATAATCAATAGTACTTCGGTAGTCATTTCGGGTAAATTAGGTTGACCATCAAGAAAGCAATTGAAAGATAAGCGTTAAACTGTTCATAGAAAGGTGAAACATAAAAGAGAGAGCAGAAACAATTGATTTATGAAGAGACATGCTGAGATCATTTACTATGATAGAAGGAGAATTAGATATTGTGGATAAAAACAGCGTGGAAAGGAAAGATGAGTTAAATGAATGTTGATGAAGAGTATTAGCATGAATATAATTATTGGGTGATAGAACATAGTGTGATACCTGATGTGTTAGAGATAGGGCAGCATATTAAACATTAATTGATAAGAAGAGAAGCATAGTTCAAAGTAAGAACAGATTTCAGACATAATATGGCATATTGCATAGAGATTACAGAAAATAATTGAGAGAACATAAAGTTGAAAAGAAATGTTGTTGATATTCAGTAATATGATGTTGAGTATGGAAAGAAGAAATCTCTCGGAGGCATAGGATATAGATGAAAAGTGATTGACTTCATAGAAAAGATAAGAACTGTTTTTGGGTGTTATGGTGGGACTCTGCGAGCATTTAAAGAGTTAGTTCCGGGATGTCTATAATACAAACACCTCTTTCGCTAGCACCTCGTCCTTCTATTATCTGTCTACCTCTTACCTAGTTCTGTATTAAGAGAAATATAATTCCACTCATACGAAGAACTATCTGATATAGTGATATCCACAGCTGAATAGTCTCTTGTTCATTTCTTCACCATAGCCAACTGTGATAATATGTCAGTGTAAAGACATCCATACAATTATTACACTCACTCGCATATCATGTACTTTATACTTAATATCTGTTGTGCCTATCTCTAACATGTGGGTTCTATCTTGACTCCTCATTATTGACGTTCTTCCTTGACACATTCTAACTTAAGGTGCTTATCTCTAATCACCCTTTGTCTGTAATCTACTTCCAGCTGCATGGCTTGACAGATATTATTCACTCTCTTCTCAGTGTACACATAATCTTCATGAACTATTGTTTGACAGTTGAATCAACCCCTGGATCCAACACTTTATTCATTCATCACCCAGCCAACACAGATTCACAAGAACATATCTTTTTCCCGGCTATAATTCACTCAATCAGATCATTCTTAGGGCTTGAGGGAAGATCTTCGGCAACCGATCAATGTTTATTATACACATTCAAATGAATAAAATTCTCATAGTAACCATTGCCCTATATCAATATCATCCTGTGTATACTTAATATGTGTAAATCATATTTGATCTATTGCTGTTAGTGGTTAAATACTTTATTACAGTGATAATCACTACCTCTGTTTCTTACCATACTTTATACTGCTTACACAAGAACTGTATTTCAAGTAGAAGAAGAAGACTAGGTTCTTATCACATTAAAAAGACTGCAATCAAAACAAACACTTCAGAACTGTTCATAAACAGTAACAATAAACGATAGGGGTTTTATTCAAAATGGATCTACAAGTAATCCTCAGGACCCTTCAACAGCTTGAACTCCAAGTCCCTAGCTTCAATAAACTTACCAAGTATCACTTTGATTGCAATGGCGGCATGCCTTACAGATGAGACTGGTGAAAAGGGGTACATCGGGGCAGTCTCCACCCCTGCTTCACCATTCAAGTTGACACCCGACGAGAGATCTCCTTGTATCACAATACTTTCGAATGACTTTGGGAATTCCTTTGCCCATAACTTAAAAAAAAAATATAAGACAATTTTTAGGAGCATTAATAAAATGATGGACAGCATGCAGATTGAGACATTACACTGAAGAAGATTTGAGACCGATGACAGGTTTGGGCAGAAAACCTGATCGGCCCAAATCAACTTCAGTGGACTTTATTCAAATTATAATATATTTATGTCGATATCGACATATAGTTCTGGGATTTCATAATGAGAACTATTACTATATGAGCCTTTCAATCTATAGTTTAGAAGAATAGAGTTTGAGTAAAGTGAAACATTGATTAATGTGCATACCGTACATTGTTGTTAATGTCTGCATTTGGGGTTCAAAGCAGTGTTCATAAATAGGTTCAGCTTCCTTTATATCATTAGAAATACGAGAGAGAGAGAGAGAGATGAGAGATGAGATGAGATTGTATTATTGGGTTATTCATACTTACAAGTTCATCAGTCATCAAATCTTTGTTTTTCACCAAAGCTTGTGCGGTAGGTGGTGCATACAACCGATATTTATTTCCCGCAACATCGCTCCACTTTGGTTTCTGACTATTATAATACTGCATACAGCGGGCAGCTTTTTGTTTTTCAGTAATCGCAGTGATTGAATCAAGCAATGACTCAACTATATTGGAGTCATAAGTCATTTTTGGTTTTATCACCGAAGAAGAACAGGATGATGACTGGGCTGACCTTACAGGTGGTACAGCAGAAACAGGAGCTTTCTTCATAAACTCCTCTACACTTTTGAGTTCATACCTCTGCTTTGAGGGTACACCTTGGGTGGTGGGAGTGTTGGCTTTTCAGACAAAACAACATTGAAATCAGGATCAGCAGTCAAATGGGGGACTTGGCTATTCTAGTTCTGTTAAGTGGTGGCACTCGTCTGTAGTCATACACTGGCCATTCTTCTTTGTTGTCTACGCTAACAGTCAGGGAACCTCTGTTCGGTATTCTGGATATAGTTGTAGATGGCCGTTTGAGGCTAGTCAGGTAACGGTTTCTCCTGTGACAAACTGGGTTGTCCATTCTATAACCTTCAATTGCCTTCCTGAACTTTCGCCTGAATATCTCCTGGGCATCCATACTTTCGCCTTCTTCTCTCTTCCTCTTGTGCCTTATTAAGAAGTATAAGTTGTCAGCATAATAATCATCAATGCAATGAATGTTGATAGTCAAAGAATAGTAAGCAAGGGATGAATGTAGGGAATAGGCCAATATATGAATAATGACGCGTATTACAGTGTATATATTATGATAGATGTCTCACATGTGGAATAAGTATGGAGGGCAATTATATACACAGAGACATATTAGTGCATATAATGTGAGTAGAAAGTGAATCCAGTGAATTTATACTTTGGATATTGGGTATACTTACTTGGTGTGATATCCTTGAAGAGATTCATCATATCTGCTTTTTTTTCGTCACCAATGTCTCTGTTGTCACCTCCACTACTACTTCCTACCATATTATTGGTATTATTAAACTGATTGTTGGAGTATGTCATGTTGATTTTGATTGAGGGAAGTTGAATAAAGGGAAAAAGGGAGGAATATCTGATTTCTGGCCTCCTATCTCATTTTAGGATTATGGTTTGAGACTCTTTTGATAAGGCATACCTTCCCATTGGTTCATAAGACAAAGGCACTATTGTTTATATCCTGGTTGGAAGTTACTCAAATGGCTTAACTCTATTGACTCATAGTGTCATCCCTAGCATGCTCTTACTCATCTATTCACTGGTATTCTTGTTATCAGCCATGATTATTATCGGACTATGTTCAAAATGACTGACTCGTCTGTTGATCCCTTTCCAATAGGTATATAAAGAGACAACTATTCAGATCTGTAGGGGAATTCTTTAGTAATCAGGACAACTGGATAATCCTACAACATATCGAGTGTGTTTGGATTATTCTGAATTAAATAAAATTTTATTGGAAGACGGTAAGCACCCATTACCTCTTCATAATGATATATTTGATGACATGAAGGGTGCAATAGTTTTTACGACTCTTGGCCTTAAAAGTGTATATGACTGGCACGAAACTACTTTTACTCATATTAATGTGCAATATCTTTATGTCAGTGCTTTGATTAGAATCACAACACTGACTAGCAGGCTTTCCAGAGTAATGAACATCATACGGAAAGACATGCATCCATATTCTAGACAGTTTATTTAAAACGTATGAATCTTTAGTCATTCTGCTTGGGAACACTTTCTTTATATAAAGACAGTAACTATTGCTCTTGCTCGTAGTGGCTTAATTCTCAAAGTCATATAGGCATACGATTCACTTATCTTCTGGATTTTTGAATATTTGAACAGGGTAAATCATTGAATCCTCAAAATTGAATAATCTTGAATATCATAGACCAACTGCTGGGACACAGATTCGATGCTTTCTTGTGTTACTTGACTACTTTAAATATTATCTACCATTAACTTCTCATTTAACAGCTTCTATTAATCCTTTGTGGCATCTCGAGAACAACAGATAATGAACCCCTCAAATTGAAGCATATTTCTCAGCCATCATTGATGTGTTACAGTCTGATATTGTCCTCATAACTGTTGATTACTAACAGACCAATGCACCTTCTTACTGATGCCTCTAACTATGGTATCTGTGCTACTCTATATCAGGAACATACTACATCTTATAAGGATGGTTCCAAGGTTACTCACCGTTGTTTATGATGGTTTCATAGCTCGTTCTATTTCTGTTTCTGAAAGGAATTACCCTACCACTAAACGTGAACTATTAGCCATTGTATTTGTCCTCAAGAAATTCCACAAATTTCTTTATGGTCGCAAATTTACAGTTCATACAGATCATCGTAGTTTGACATATCTGCTCACTCAAGAGACTATCAATCCGATGATGATCAACTGGATGGAAACAATTCTCTCTTATGACTTTGAGGTTGTTTACATTTAAGGTGTCTTGAATATTCTCAGTGATAAGCTATCTAGGATGTTTCAGACCACCATGGAACTGGAGGAGGGTGATGAACCTTCCGAAAGCCATAAGCCCGCTAAGAAGAGAAAAGCTGATAAAGCTGAAGAGATGCACAACACAGATAATGTGAAAATGTTCTATGTTCAAAATCCCAAGAAGTTCACGGATAAGGATTATATAATTCCCCCTGAACATGATAGAAAAGACATTTTGGATGATGCCCACAAGTTTGACCATTTTGGTGCAGATCATATTGTCAAGCATATTCATAACAATGATATGCACTGGACTAATCTCTTAGCTGATGCTGTCAAATATGTAAGCCAGTGTGTTACATGTCAAAGGTATAATGTCCACAAAGGAGGTTATAACCCTCAAAGACCAGTGTACTGTCATCTACCTGGGGACGCCTATGCCATGGACTTAGCTGGTCCTTTTAAATCCAATCAAGGGAAGTACACCTATATTCTCGTCGTCGTAGACGTTTGTACTCGATTTTTCATATTGGAAGCTTTAGTTGATAAATCTTCCAAGAGTGTAGCCATAGCATTAATCAAGATATTCTCCTTGATGGGATATCCTCGACATTTCATGATATCAGATAATGGTACTGAATTTAAGAACGAGCTGTTGAAGAATATGTTCAATCTGATGGCTATTGACAAACGGTATATCACTGCATATCATCCTGCTAGTAACCTCAGTGAAAGATATGTCCAGAGTACAAAGAAGATATTAGCCAAGCTGATGGAAGGCAATATCGATGATTGGACACATTACATTCCTTCCGTGCAACTTATGATGAATAACAAAGTGTCGAAAAGGCTGAACTCTACACCTTTCTCTTTGATGTTTGCACGCAAGATGAATGAGTTTATCCATTACGATAAGGACGGAGAAACTCATAAAATCAAATACATGTCCCATGATGAATTGATGGACAGAATAGACTATATGGCTAATCATCTTCCCAGCCATAGCCGAAAGAACCAAGGCATATACCTACTTCCAAAAGGGTATTGCTGACAATAAGCATATCCTAGTTGACTATCCTCCAGAAAGCTTTGTCAGGATTAGAGTTAGAGACAGACATAATAACTTATCACCTGCTTACCAGGTCCCTACACTGTAGTCAGGAAAACACAAGGTGGTTCATATGTGCTGAAGGATGATGAAGGGAACCTGATGTCCCGTAGATACTCTCCTGAAGAACTGAAGCTGATCTCACAAGATGAAGTGATTCCAGCTGATGAGTTATATGTTGTTGAGGCTATACTCAGTCATAGAGGTCAAGGAGCGAACAGAGAATATTTAGTACGATGGAAGAATTATACTAGTGAAGATGATTCCTATATTCCTTCATCGTTCTTTACTGATCCCGAGATGGTAAGTCGTTACTTAAGGGATGCAGGAATACCACCTACTAAAGAAGAGATTCGAAGGGAAAAAGAGTTATATGCTCCCCCCAAGAATTATGAAAGATCTGAAATGGCAAAATTAACTCTAGGCACACCTGATAAGGGTAAAGCCAGATTCAATCATTTCGAGCCATCTAATACCAGATTCTCTTCTAACACTACAAATGGTTCATTGCGTAGAAGCAAGAGAACTAGAGCTAATAACTAAAGCTTTACATTTATAACTATCAGTTCTCCTTAAATTGATTACCTTTTTTCTCACTGGGTTTTTTTAAAGGCATCATATTTACTGAGGCACCTTTACTTGTATGATGAGTACAAGTAGGAATTACAGTGCAGAGGTAAACACTATAAGCATTCTCGATATATTTATTAAAACACAAATAATATAGTAAAATATTCATATTTTATCACTACAACAGATCATCTACTTTCTGGCTTCGTCTATTTCAGGTCTGCCCTTCGTTCATAGACTCCACCTTGAGTGTCAGTTACATGTTGTTTAGTAAATACTGGTATAATTGAAATGGATTAAAATGATTTCCGAAGAAATCATGGTGGTTGGGGGTGAGGTATACATGAGAAGCTTGTAACAGTCGGGTCTGCCCTCCTTCTTGCTACAGAGGCTACCGCATGATACGATCATCATCGAGAAATAGCTGCCCGTAACACTTGTATAGAAATAAATTTCATTGAGCACTGGTCCTATATAAATACACACCTAAAAGAGCACCGAGGTCTGCCCTCCTCATTGGAGTCTGTTAGTGGTAGATGGTTCAGGGGTGATTCAGTCTGTCTGTATAGCTGAGATTGGCCAACAAGTATAACTTCAAGATATTATAGTAAATACTACTTCGATGATGGCGGGGGTGGATAAGTTTACTGACAATTCCAGGTCGGGTACTACTGTAAATAACTAGGACACCACTAAGATTTCCCTCTTTGTGTTCTTTCGGAGTCTGCCCTCTCCTAAGAACAGAGGTAATCAAAGTGGGCCCAGTCCTCCTGCTCACAACACCAAGAAGTTGACCAAGCTTCTGGACAAGTTTAACGACATTCCGGGTCACACCAAACAATCCAGCAGCGTAAGATACACAACAAAGGTGTCATTCATATGTAGGCAAAAGCCCAAGAGAAGATCCATCAGATTGTGGACAGCACAGTTGGACAAGTTTAACGACATTCCGGGTCAGACCAAACAATCCAGCAGCGTAAGATACACAACAAAGGTGTCATTCATAGGTAGGCAAAAGCCCAAGAAAAGATCCATCAATGTGGACAGCACAGTTGGACAAGTTTAACGACATTCCGGGTCACACCAAACAAGAGGATTTGTAAAACGTATCAGGAATTATTCAGTCATGATGGTTATTGGGATAGCAGTAAGGTAATTTGATGATATCTTGGCAGGAGGCAATAAAAACATATAGGCAATACTTGATAAGAGGGCTGGATTGGGAACATGACCATAGAGAAGGATGTCCGTTTAGTAAATAACCAGAGAAAGAGATCACCATCAGTATCGATAGTAGACAGCACAACAGAGTAACCACAGAAATACACCATTGATGGAGCATTCAGAATAGAGGGATAGGTTATAGAAGATAACCGGAAAGTAGCTATGCAGCACTGGATAGACCATCAGGTAATAGTTTATATGGCATGGACAACACCTTGCATAACCAAGATTGGAAAAAGAGACACCATCTTGAAGTTACCATTGAAGAGGATTACCATCAGGTATTAGCACCATTAGACTTGTAGTAGATACACCTGGTATTGTGTAGACAGTCACCTAACTATGGGAATCAGGATCACCTTATGAAAAACCATTAGAGCAGTCAGGGATACAGTAATGATTGATAGAGTGAGGATTCATCTGTGAAATAGATAGTAAATTTAGTGCAAGGCATAGATAATAAAAGTGTATAGTCTTACCATAGGGGAAATCGGCAGGCGTAGTAAGCAGTAACCATGGATAAATGAAATCGATGAAGTACTCTGAGTACAAGGTCTGTACCACTTAGGGGGGAGATGCTGTTTCTTATTGTTGTTCAGTGTGAGGAGACTAGAGAGAGTAAATACACATGATTATTGTTATATATTATGAGTGTTACGTATATACTTTACCTTTTCCTTCATGACAAGAGAGTGTATAGATTATAGTAGTATGTAGATAAACACAGCCAGATATAATAGTACAAGGATGGACACAAGATAGCCAGAGTGAACGCAGCAGACAGAGACATCAATGAGATAGGTACAAGTGGAACATACTGTGTTGACAGAATTCTTCATTGACAGAGATAATCACCATTGGAGAGAAAAAGACATGAGGTCACGTAGTATATTCACCATCAAGAAGCAGAGAGCAAAGTAAGAGAGAGAGAAAGAAGAGGGAGAAAAGGGGTAAACAAAGAAAATAATATTTTTAAGTCCATCAAAGGGGGAAATAATGTTTAGGTGGAATATAGTCTTTGGAACAAAAACAGGGTCATGTAATAAACTTAAATATGCTGCCATAACACTTCTTATCATATCAACTGAGCACTATCTATCACTGCACTCTTCCACCACAACTCTGGATTAATCTGTCACTTTTACTAGTCTGAATACTCCAACTGAATACAAGCCAGCATAAGGGAGATTGATATCTGAGAGTAACTGTCAAACATAGCTGGTTGGTGCTACATAGCTCTCTTTTCAACCTTGATCAGCTTAGCCATAAGATGGAATAATACTATTGCTTTATTTGAGTATATAAATTTTTAATAGAGACTAGTAAGTTGATAAGACTCAACTTATGGTAAATGCTTCATCTTCAAAGTGACATGAGTGTGTGATTTCATTTTGAGTACAATGATAAATTGATGTGTATATGTAAAAGCAATGTGGTACAATGTGTGAATATTATAAACTATAGTAATATGAATAGAAGATGATACAGTCTCTTATAGAGAATAGGTATATATATATGGGTGTGTTTGTGTGCTTGTTTCCAGTCAATAAGCATCAAGTTTTGTCACTGCCATTGTTCTTTACTTGTGTTCCAGCAGTCACCATCGGCTTGATATCTATCAGGGGTACTTCCAGTTAAGATGTTCAACCATCAAGAAAAATTCAGCACCACCCAAATCAATTATGGGGTTACCATAACCAGCTTGAATGGCTCATTCGAGAGCAGTGATAGCTCCTGCAGCCAGCATATTTTTATCAAAGCAAATACTTCCACGGACCGTTCAAACAGCCTTGGGTCAATCGATAGCATCTTAACCTTTATTTAGGCATAAAGACTAAGTCCAATTGAACACTTCATCATGTATGTTATGGGAGTATCAGTAATAGAGTAAGTCAATTCATAGGAATAACTAGGTTATTGCATCATAAAAAGAGCCACCAGAACCAGGCTTCCCTGTGTCTCTATACTGAGCAAGACGGGTACAAGCATAGTGCTTTATTAAAATGTCACTTTACGGATATACGAGTACTTTGTCATCTTTCGATTAAGTCTTCCCATAACGTTGAAAATAACTAAAAGTACATCGAGGATATCAACAGGATTAGGGATGATTGAAGCAGGTATTGGTGTCTATTATGAGTGTTTTACAGAAATGTATTCAGTGTATTATTCCTTATAAATAGATAATAAGACATATTATTCATTCTCAATAGGGCTTTTGGGATAATAAAAAGCAGGATTATGAATGGTAGATTTTTCTAAGCAGGTATTGATGTCTATAATAAATATCTTAGAGATATGTTTAGCCTTAGCCTGGTGTAATGATCCAATTACACTCTTAATTATAGACCCTTAATTATTACATTCCTGCACCCTTAATTCATTTATTATTATTATTATTATTACATTCCCTGTGACATTCCCTTAACATTCCTTTGACACTTCAGTAGTATAAATATCAGTTCTCATTTTATATCCTTAGCTCTTTAGCTTGTGATCATTCGTAATTATTATCAATAAATATCTAATATAATCTATAACCTGTCTCTGAACCGAAAGCACCTAATACCTTCCTGTATCTTTGCCGTTTACACCTAGACATTACACCTGGAATAAGTGTATAATAAAACATATTAACCGCTTCAGGTGTTTGTCTTTAAATTGATAGTTATATGCATATTCTGACAAAGTGTAGGTGCTGATTAAGTATAGACTACTGACTGTATATGATGGATAAAGAGAGTGACTTATTGTTTTGATGAAAGGTGTGATATAGAGATAAAAAGAGTCATACAAAGAGTGGAATATTTATATGTAATAACTTATGCTTTTCATGTTAAATAGAATACAGCCTGTTGAGATGGACAGTCCTAATTGGTTTTCTCCTGGAATATACATTTATAATATATTCTTCTCATCATAGAAAAAGAATTAGTTCTTGGTATATGTAATTGTATTGCTATAAATCAACTTTGATGGACAATAAGTCTAGCCATTTTTATCTCTTACTAGATAGAATGTACTCATAGAATAAACAGCACTTATAGGATACCATTCAAGTGAAAGAAATGGCTCAGGTCATATCAAATCTCCATTGACTTCTGTCTCATGCATAGTGTCATGACAAGATACATTCCACACTAGATTTGAATAACAAGTATTCATTCCTTAACAATAACAATAACAAACCGATTGTATATATAGTAGTTTATTTCTTCATTTGATGTCCTTTATCTTTTTATCAATTGTATTACTTCTACAATAAACTTCTATCTATATATCCTTTCTTGTCTTACCTTGTTGAGAGCACTTAGTACCCAATCCAGCCTATCTCTTGTTCGTACCTTACACATAGTCAACCTTATATATGCTGCATTGAGTGAAGAGGCACCTAATATTATTGTGATCAATCTCCAGGGAAAGCGAATGCAGATAATTATCCTTTATGTCTTCAGCATCACAAAACAGTCCCAAGAATTTTAGTCCTTGGGGGAGTTGAGGTCTGTTACACATATAAAGACTGGGTATGATTAAGAAAAGAAAATAAAAGATAAATGAGTTCTAGTAGTTAAACATCAATATTTCACATTGCAACCGGGAATGTAGGTTCAAAGCAGTATCGATAACAGCAAGTGGAAAATATGGCTTGTCATCAAAGACTACACCTCAATGAGAGAACTATCTAGCTTCTAAAGAACAGGAGAGAAGGAAGTACAGTCGAGAATTATTGCCTTTGAAATGAAATATGAGGAAAAGGAATGATTTCAACTGAGCATCAGGAGGGAGAGACAATGAGCAAATATAATCTTCCAAATTGAGTTGACACATAGGCAAATGAACATAAGATGAGAGAAGGTGTCGACCAAAGTATCACCATGAGCTAGACAATAAAGACTATGTGGAGATGGATACTGTGAGGACTTCATTTGATGGAGTAGAGATCAAGACGAAATCATGTTATGCAGTTCACGGTATAATATAATACGAGCAGGTAGTAAGATAGGCTTTACCAGAATACGATCTACAGGGAGAAGTCCTGAGGTGGTGCAACCAAGGGAGAAAGAGATAAGGTTGCTTTGTTTTACTGAATAGATTCACGGTTTATGGGAGAAACAGAAATTAAAATCATTGATGAATAAGTAGTGAAGGTGGGAGAAGAAGAGATCCGACAAAGGGTAATAAAATTCTTAGATCATTGTGTGGAGTGATGCATTTACTCAAAAGAATCCAGGAAGAATGGTTGCAGAGTAAGCTTACAGCCATAAAGACATTTACGACTTGTTTGGAAGTGTTGGGAAACACACTAAATTCATCAGGAACACTTATTCGAGCTACTTGCTGTTCATCATCGATACAATACACATGAAAACTATGATACTTTTTACTCTAAACATAATGCTGCCATCTCAATGAAAACCACATTCTGTTAAGATACAACTGCCAATATCTCTAGTTTACCTTGATTAAGAGAAGTGTTCAGGTTGTATGCCGTGAAATAAGATTTGATGTTGATTCCTCAGGTGATTCCAGCAACTGAAAGTATTGTTCAACTGTCAAATCTCGCTTTATAGGCATGAGTCTAAAATAGTCAAGTAGACGGGGATCTGAATTTATGGTTATGAATTGAATTGATCCACACTAGCCTATGAAATACGCAGTTTAAGATTAATTGGGTGTTTATGTGATAGATACCAATCATCATATCCTTGTCAAATATAGAGTTAGTTATAAAGGGGATTTAGGCAATGATAGGGGGTAAATAGGCTGATGAAAGAATAAAGTGTTTCACGTGTAACATAATTGCATATGATTGTCTATAGTATTATTAGTGTGAATGAGTAAAGCAATATATAGTGGACAGGGAGAAGTTTATCAGTATTATCTAGGTATATGTTCCATCTTGTAGTGCAAGTGCAGTGTACATTCTATGGAAGTGAGTTATCCTCCTTCTTGGTATTCATTTAGTGTTTTGAATTAATATGAGCTATGTTTAGATGCAAGTTATTCATCGTTCTAGACATCAAGTGACACTTTATTCTAGCCCCTAGGGTGATTGAGGTTAATCATCAGTAATGAAATAAACATCTTTTTGTATAGATTATGGAATGGAGTGTTTTTATTCTTTTATTAGACAGCTGGCAAACAATATCATATTATTACACTGTCAAAGGGCATTCAAGTAGGCTGAAACATGTCGTTCAGATAAGCCAAATAAACAAGATATTACATACAGATAGCCATAAACTCTAATTGAAAAAAAAGACCATCGCTGTGAGATTTGATATTCTCTCTTTCTTTCACTTAAACCGCCTTTATCACCAAGCCAATATGACCAACAGTGAAAACAACTATCAACTCCCACTTGGTAAGTATACATAATACACCCTCATTATATAATCAAGTGTCTGTGTTGACACATACCTATCCAAACACACATACACGCAACTTCTTACACATTGACTATCAAACGCGTTATCATTCTATTCTCTCTTCTTTAATTACACATATCCTAACCATACAAAGTGATCTTTTATAATCACCGTATATACTTGTTACTCTAAAATTTCCGTCACTACTACATTTCATTTACGCATGACACTTGTAAATGCCATTCTAACAGTTTATTACTTTTTTAGTCAACAAGAGGAAAAGAGAATATGAAGGTGATTCTCAGGAGAGAAGCCAGAAGCATCAGAAGGCCGAAAGAAGTGGCAAAATGGATAACAGTGCAGCCCTTCGAATCGATAATAAACATGTAATTATAAATAACCAATAATAAGATCCATAATCTCATCTCTCTCTCTATTTCTATTAGAAGAAGGAAGGTGATGTACCATAGTATGATCAGTCCTTTCAACCTCTGATGAAAACTTTGACATCTATGTACGATATGCACATTAACTATTGTTACACCTTACTCAAACTTTATTTTCCTAAACTATAGATACGAATATGGTTCTCACGATAATGGTACTTTACCCAAGATCCCTGAGCTTTATGTAGATATGGACATGCACACGACTGCCTCCAATACAACCACTGAAAAGAAATCCATTGAAGTTGATTTGAGTCGATCGGGTTCTCTGCCCGAACCCGTAGTTGATCTCAAATCTTCTTCCACCTCAAGCACAGGGATTTCTTCTACTACCAAGGAGCGCATTCAAAAGCGCAAGTACCCAGTGGACCTTGAGGAAGATGAGACGGTCTCCTCTTCTCCCTCACCATCAAGGGATGTAAAGAAGCTGAAATCAAACACTGAAGAGGCTAAGGTTTCTGTTCCAGTCCTTCCTGAATTCAATGTATCAGCAACAAGTAAGAACTCTGATAATGAACAAGAGCAACTTGTATACAAAAGATTACTGAAGAGGTTGGCTATGGCCTACAAATCAAGAGCTGGAAGAGAATACACTGTTAACAACCTGGTATAGCACATGTTTGCATTCTGTAATTATGTTATCAGTTTCTACTATATGGATTGTCTTCATGCAAACAGCCCATTCACTGAAGCTATTGAAGGATGGAGATCTCTCTTCCCTTACGTTAAGACAATCATGAAGCAGATGCAAGAAAAGAATGAACACATTCTGTATGGCCTATGCTGCTCTCTGATGTCACTAATACACTTTTACTTGTTCCGAAGACTTGAAAAGACGACCAAACCAGATCTCGCTGCTTATTTCAATAACGAAGACTCAATAACTGGAGCAAAAGAACTAATTGCTCGTTCCGATGAGTTGCTAAAGGAATTTGAAAAAGGTCAATACTTTTTTTCATGTTCCGAAAGATTCTTCAATATTGGTGTGCTGGCAAAGGAATTCCCAAAGTCATTTCAAAGTATTGTGATACAAGGAGATCTCTCGTCGGGTGTTAATTTGAATGGTGAAGCAGGGGTAAAGACTGCCCCGATGTACCCCTTTTCACCAGTCTCATCACTCAGACATGCAGCCATTGCCATCAAGGTGACACTTGGTGAGTTTATTGAAGCTAGGAACTTGGAGTTCAAGCTGCTGAAGGGTCCTGAGGATTACTTGTTTGAATAAAACCCCTATCGTTTATTGTTACTGTTTATGAACAGTTCTGAAGTGTTTGTTTTGATTGCAGTCTTTTTAATGTGATAAGAACCTAGTCTTCTTCTACTACTAGAAATACAGTGCTTGTGTAAGCAGTATAAAGTATGGTAAGAAACAGAGGTAGTGATTGTCACTGTAATAAAGTATTTAACCACTAACAGCAATAGATCAAATATGATTTACACATATTAAGTATACACAGGATGATATCAATGTAGGGCAATGGTTACTATGAGGATTTTATCCATCTGAATGTGTACAATAAACCTTGATCGGTTGCCGAAGATTTTCCTTCAAGCCCTAAGAATGATCTGATTGGGTGAATTATAGCCGGGGAAAAAATATGTTCTTATGAATCTGGGTTGGGCTGGGTGATGAATGAATAAAGTGTTGGATCCAGGGGTTGATTCAACTGTCAAATAATAGTTTATGAAGATTATGTGTACATTGAGAAGAGATTGAATAAGATCTGTTAAGCCATGCAGCTGGAAGTAGATTACAGACTAGAGATGAGCAGCTAAAGCCAGAATGTGTCAAGACAAAACGTCAATAATGAGGAGTCAAGATGGAACCCACATGTTAGAGGTAAGCACAACAGATATTAAGTATCAAGTATATGATATACGAGTGAGTATAATAATTGTGTGGACTTCTTTACACTGACATATCACACAGTTGGCTATGGTGAAGAAGTGAACAAGAGACTACTCAGCTGTAGATACCACTACATCAGATAGTTCTTCGTATGAGTGGAATTATATTTCTCTTGATACAGAACCAGGTAAGAGATAGACAGATAATAGAAAGACGAGGTGCTAGTGAAAGAGGTGTTCGTATTATATATGGAGTATTCATAGTGCAGAACAGGTTGACCGCTGTCAGTGGAAGAATGTGTAGGAAGAAGAGAGGGTACGATATCGTTGCTGGTGTTCAATGGCAGTTGTTTTTGGGGATAAAAAGAGGATATTGTGGGAGAAAATGCCCAAAAGTAATGGATCAAATTATCAATTTGGAAGCAGCAAGGTGACCAACCAGCTTATTTCATTTATTCATGGAAGCTGGCAATCAGTTGGATGCAATAGTCTTCTGAAGTCTTCCTTGAACGGGATGTTTATCGAAGCTTATTAGGGAATGACCCGGAGATTGACGCTAATGATTGATTAGCAGGAAAGATACTGCACAATGACATCCCTTGTACGACCAACACATAGAATCAATGAATGATAAAGGAAAGTAAGCTGGAAGCCAGGTCATCAATAGAAGAAGTAGCTTGGTGAAGTGAGAATAGCTTAGCTTATCTGTATGAAAGGATATCTGCTTTAAATAGACAGTGGGATGTCTTTGGATTTGATGAAAGTATATCTGCAGCAGGGATCTCTATTTCGAAATGCCAACATTGATTTCAGCCCATCTCCATAAATTCCTTCTATTGAGATACAACTGCCAATATCGCTAGTTCCCCTTGATTAAGAGAAGTGTTGAGGTTGTATGCCGTGAAATAGGATTTGAGGTTGATTCCTCGGGTGGTTCCAGCAACTGAAAGTATTGCTCAACGGTCAAAACTCGACAATCTTTATAAGCATGAGTAACAGAGTTTGAGTATGGATTGAATCAGTACACAGTTCAAGGTTAATTGGGTGTTTATGTGATCTGTCAATTTGTAGAGTACAGGGGAGTCAACCTATATCTGCTTAGTATATATTCGACTATGTACAGTACTATAAGTTAGCTAGTCACTCTACGGGGTATAAGGCATAATTATATATGTATATAATTTCTTCTTGTTGATATCTTTCACTCCATTTACGCTTTCAAGTTCTTTTATATAAAAATTTATACCTATTTATGCTTGTTACAGGGTTATTATGAGCCCTGTTTGAAGACATCTCTACTACTTTGATGTACCAATACAAATTTCCCTCATAATATTACTCAAAGGGTAATCAAGTAAGTTGTATCATGCTGCCAAATAACGAGTTTTTCCTGTGACACGCCACGAACTCCAATGCAAATAAGGATGTTTACTGGGAGATTGATATTCTTTTTTTCCCTTGACCATTCACTTCTCAAAATGACCAAAAACAAATCTTCCCACCAAAAAATATTTCGAGAGGCATTCAGCCAAATGAGTACACACCATTCACTCTAATGAAATAATCAAGTGTGGGATACACAGTATCTATTGTGACACAAACCTATTCACCACACACACACAAACACACAAACACACAAACACACAAACACACAAACACTTGATTACACATAGACTGTCGAGCCCGGTGTCATTCCGGCATGTCCCCTTTGGCATCTTTATATCTACTCTTTATACTTATGACGATAAGAATTCTCCTATTTAGTAGGATATATTTCCTTCCATTATTTGATCGTGCTATCCTTGAGTACCATTCTAACATTTATATTGCCTGTTAAGAAACAAGAGGAAGAGGATAAAAGCATGAATATCAAAGAGATCCATAAGGTCAAAGTCATGAAGAGGCCCTCCATAATTGAGAAGGTACCACTTTAAAATCAGGAATACGATGTCTATTGGCTTATAATTTCTAATATAGGTTTTATTGTCTGCTAAATTTACCACAATTCTAAATCCTCTTGGATTAAAGAAATGACCAGCTTTGAAATATGAACACTTTTTTTTTCGGGTAGAGATACAAATGATCCTCTAACAAGGTATAGGAAGTATCTGTTGATGAATATCAGGCTTACTGCCTAAACTCGACGTCAACCATACAAAAAGGATACATTTAAGATTCCACTTGCTAGCTTGTGTACACAATGAAAAATGCTCGAAGATGAGTGAAATTTGTCGTATTTACTCCTACTTATATTCGTATGGATAACGCACTTTGAAAGGACTACTTTTATATATAAATGTCAGATAGACTATAATTACACAAGCCGATCATTCGAGCCCATATAAAAAGGGTCTATTTTTATTAATGAGCTCTCTCTCGCATTTGCACCTAATAAAAGAGTTACAAAGAGTCTCATCACTTCTGTCCTTTTTCATATTAATAACTCTAAATTATAACAAATATCTCATTTTTTTTGATGAATTCTCCTGCTGCTCCCACTACTGCCACCCCCATCAATTCCACCGCCATGGATATTGATACCCCTGCTTCTCTTGCCCCTGCCCAAGCCACCGATGCTATGGCTGCTGATGCTCTTCCTTCTGTCTCTGCTCCTCCTGCTGCTGCCATCCCCACTGATGAAGAGAAACTGATCAGCTATGATCAGTTGTATCACCAGCTGGATACTTATGTTGCCTCCTTGCTCGAAGCCAATGCTGACATGGACAGTCCAGAGCATAAAGCCCAAGTTAACAAGCTTAACTTGGTCAATAACCTTCGTTTGAACTTGATCAATAGGATCAAGCAAGCCAAAGAGCTTTTAAAAGCTGAAGGTGGTGTTGTTGCCTTATTGCAAGGTAGCACCCATGTTGTTCCTGGTGACAAGCATAGAATTGCGAAGTCAGATCTCCCTGTGTTCAACATAGATCCATTATTAGAACTATCTAATAATGCCAACCGTAGTGCTTTCTGCGCAGACAGTAAGCTGGAGGTATTTGTTCGCAGTTTTGAGAGAGTGCATCTCGAGAAGAAGGTCGATGTTACCCTACATTGGCTGAAGCATCTTGAGATCTCTTTCGAGGCAAATCATTTTAAATGGTTTGTCACAAACATCAAGTCTCCTTGTTTAAAAAGCAAGGGTAAGATGACTTGGAGAGATGCGATCTCTATTATGAGAAGTCGTTTTGATATGGCTTCAAATACTAACATTGCCGAATGGCACACTATGATTGCTAGTTTTAGCTACAAAAAGACCGATACTTTCAATGAGACATTGTATAGGTTCAAGGAATACCTTGTTGGATCGCAGATCAATTTGAGTGATAATCGTTTAGTCGGTTATACTTTCTTGAATGGTTTACCCACTGCCTTCCGGAAAATTGTAGTTGAATTACTTCAAAACCATATGAAGTACAATGGAACAACTCCTGTTGACGTAAGTCAAAGCATCTGGAGTAAGAAAAACCCCATCTTTGGCGACTATGTGCCACAAGATTTCGAAGACTTGGAAAGAATACTTTCTGAGAACATGCTCACTTTAGAAGCCCAGTTGGTAGAATGCCATCATCAGGGTTTGAAACGTTCTTCCGCTTCTTCTTCTTCGGAAGATAGAATTAACTATAATTCTAAGAAGCAAAGGAACAATGGTAAGTATGCTTCTTCCTCCGTTCCCAGTTCTTCCCACAATGGTAAGAATCCCCATGCTCCCAGCCACAGTGAAAGAGCACAACTGCGTGCTGCTGGTAAATGCACCTTCTGTCGTGAAGACTACAACGACAATCATAAAGAAAATTGTCAGCCCTTCCAAGCTTTTGTTAGAAGCAGAAATCAAAGAAAGAACGTAAGTTTTTCTACCACTCAATTGTCTACTTCTAGTAGCAACCCTATTCATATAAATAGTATTGAAGTTATCAAAGATACTCAATCTAGTTCTAATAATCAGAATTGTGAAGATAGTGCATATATTAATATGAATTCTATTCTAACCTCTTCTATTAATTCTAGTAATGAAGATTATGATGAAAGTGATTCATCCGAAGATGAATATGATGTAGCCATGAAAATTATTGATAATAAAATTTATAATTCTATTGACCTATCTTATTCTAATAATGTTCCTAATGATAAGAATATCTTTGTTGCCCAACAACTTCGTAATAATGCTGTTGGTAATGATAATAATGAGTATGACTCGGAAAATGTAGCATATTCTCCCGTTACTCCTATTATTCTCAATGACATTAAGACTATTGGTATGATAGATACTGGTGCTAACATTTCTGCTATGAGTAAAAGCTTTGCTATTAAAAATAATATAAAGTTCCATTCTATTCCTGGCTCAATTATGATGGCAGATGGTTCTCTTATACAGCGTAAGCAAACAATGGATTTCATTTCTGTTGAATATGATGGTGTCGAACATATTGTGAAACATAAGTTTGACATATTGGATGAACACAAAAGTTCCAAGTTAGAAAAAATTCTCATTGGTTCTGATTTACTTCCTAAGCTATCTATTTTCTTAAATAATGTTGCGTTTAAATATAAAGGCAGTATTAAAGAAAAGGATGACTCCATCAATGACATCAGGTATGAACCTAATGTGTCCCCTGCAGGTACACAGAAAGAACAAGAAGCATTTATGATTGCTTTACAACCTTATGTTAACTCTAATAAGAACCTGAGTAAACATGAATTATGTAATCTTCCCGATGCAGTTCTTTATTTACCTACTCCTCCTGAAGTAGTAATTAAAATAAGGCAATACTCTATTCCTTATTCTGTACAACCTAAAGTAATGGATGTTGTGAATGAATGGTTGAGAGATGGTATCATCATCCCTGCTAAATCTTCTGCATGGAACTTACCTATTACGGTAGTTCAGAAGAAGAACTTGGATGGTTCTAAGACCGATAAGATTCGTGTATGCTTAGATCCTCGTATGTTGAATAAACACTTACCAGTGTTATCAATGGCATTACCATTGTTACCATCTATCTTCCAGAATATGTCAAATGCTAAAGTATTTACGACTTTGGATCTTAAATCTGCATTTAATCAGTTTCCTGTGAATGAATCTGATAGGCATAAAACTACATTTACTGCTCCTGATGGGTTGCAATACATGTTTAAAGGCGCACCTTTCGGTATATCTAGCATTAGCCAGTTATTCCAGAAGGTAATGTCTACATTGTTCCGAGATCTACCATATGTGGATTGTTTTGTGGACGACGTATGTATACATAGTATGTCTATGAAGGCACACTTCTTTCACGTTAAAACTGTGATCGAAATTCTCACTAAGGCAAACCTTAGACTTAATTTTGAGAAATGCTTCTTTGCACGATCTGCTGTTTATTTACTGGGATTTTCCATCTCTGTAGAAGGAAAACGAGTTGACTGTAGAAAGTTAACTAACATCATGGAATGGCCACAACCAGTTACTTCTAAACAGATTATGAGTTTCTTGGGTGTTGTCAATTTCTTCCGTGACCATGTCCCTAACGCTGCGCTCTTAATGGGTCCCTTAGACAACCTAAGGAAACACGATGATTTGAAAGTCGGACCATTTGTTTGGACTGATGTACATCAAGTGCACTTTGACTCAATAAAGAAAGTCTTAGCATCTGAAGTATGTTTAAGTCATCCTGATTTGTCCCATCCTTTTTGTATTTCAACAGATGCTTCTGATTACAGTATCGGATGTTGTTTATACCAAGAGTTCAGTAAAACAGATAAACTCAGTGGTGAAACCTCTAAGGTTATTAAATACATTGGTTTTATGGCAAGAGCACTATCAAAGTCAGAGAAGCTTTATAGTGTTACTATGAGGGAACTTCTTGGAGTTGTGTATGCTTTAAAGCAATTTCACAAGTTCATTTGGGGTACTCATTTTACCTTATATACGGACCACAAAGCATTATGTTATATACACAGCCAAAAGAATGCTAATAACATGTTGATCAAATGGTTAGATACAATCCTGGATTACAATTTTACCGTTGTCCATATAAAAGGATTAGACAACGTAATAAGTGATCGTCTATCCAGATGTTTCCCTCCTCGTAATATCGAAGAAGAGGTTAATAAGAAAAATAAGAAACTGAGAACTATCTCATTGTCTGCCCTGGGAGATAACTATGCTCACTCCAATGACCTCAATTTGATGAAGAAAACTAAACTTCATACCATAACACGTACTAGTAATGTGCATAATGATTATCATAGCAATACATACAACCATGCCAAAATACTCTATGTCCAAAGCGCACAGACGATACATAGTGATTATTTTATACCTCCTGAGAGTGAGCGTAACGCATTGTTGAATGATGCACATCATGAAGTTGGTCATTATGGTGCAGAACAGATAGTGAAAAGACTTCATTTAGAATGAATTCACTGGCCCAATTTGATAAATTCAGCCGTTAACCATGTAATGAAATGTCCTCCATGTCAAAGACATAACATTACTAAGAGAGAATACCATGCATCTCGACCTATCTATAGCTACTATGTAGGAGATCATTATGCTATTGATCTTGGTGGTCCAATTACCCCAGAACCTACTGCTAGAGGTAATAAATATTTTATGGTCGTGGTAGATGTATGTACAAGGTTTACTATGCTGAAGGCTTTACCTAATAAGGAATCTACAACTATAAGGGAAGCCTTAGTAGAACTATTCTCAATAGTAGGATATCCTACACGTTTACAGTCTGATAATGGCACTGAATTCAAGAATACCTTGATGACAGAGCTTGCTGATGCTATGGGTATTGATCATAGATTCATAACTCCTCTACATGCTTCTGCTAATGGACTCAGTGAACGTAAAGTGCAAGAAGTTAAAAAGCTTCTTTCCAAGGCTACTAATGGAACTGCCGATGAATGGGATGCTTGTTTGCCTAATGTGCAACTCGCAATGAACAACCGTATATCCAAGAGGTTGAATTCTTCCCCATTTTCTCTTATGTTTGCTAGAAAAATGAACGATGTTCATGGCTTTAAATCTGACAAAGATCGATTTGAAAGTGATAATGATAAAGGATCTCCACGTATGTCACATGAGGAACTCATGAAACGCATTGACTACATGCATGACATAGTATTTCCTGCTATAAAAGATAGAACGGATGAACAAGTAGAACTTGAAAAAGCAAGGTTCAATAGTAAACATAAAATTGTTGAGTACACCCCTGGTTCCCACGTCATGGTTCGCATTCCTAATAAGGAAGGCCAATTAAGTGATGTGTTCGAAGGACCGTACACTGTTGTTCGTAAGAATCAAGGCAATGCTTATGTTCTTCGTGACCAAACCGGTGAGATTATCTCTCGAAAGTTTACCTCAATAGAATTGAAACCTGTATTATCAGATGATATCATTGAGTTGGACGATGAAGGTAATGAGATTACTAGCTTTGAAGTTGAAGCTATTCTCAATCATCGAGGTCCACCTATGAAACGTGAATATTTAATTCGATGGAAACACTACAGTAGTGAATGGGATTTATGGCTTCCTGTCAGTGAAATCAATGCTTCTAAATTGCTGAGATCTTACTGTAAGAATGTTGGTATTGAATACAAGCCACCTAAAAAGTCTATAATTACCAACTCTCCCACTTCCTCTAAATCGTTGAAATCTAATGCTCCTGGTACTATGAGTAAGTCCATGGATTCTTTAGTCGATGAACCAGTTGAAGATACTGTAGATATAAATAAGCCTAAATCGACCGAAGATTCTGTCACTAGAGCTACAGTTAAGACTAGAAGACAAGCTATGCCTTCCCAACAAGAGGCATACCGTCACTCTAAAAGAAATCCCAAAAGTCGGATTAATTTGAATTCTCGCAATTTGTCTGTTGTAGTTGGAAATAATGATATGCTTGTTGCAAGTCGCAAACGCAAATCTACTTCCTCAGAAGCGCAACCTGCCCGACGAAGCAAAAGATTGAATAAGCAATAATTGTTACACAAACTCTTATTGTATATACTTTATGAACCATGTTCATATTTTATTTTGTTCAAACTAACTTCACCGTTATCACATTCTGGCAGGGGGCAATGTCGTATTTACTCCTACTTATATTCGTATGGATAACGCACTTTGAAAGGACTACTTTTATATATAAATGTCAGATAGACTATAATTACACAAGCCGATCATTCGAGCCCATATAAAAAGGGTCTATTTTTATTAATGAGCTCTCTCTCGCATTTGCACCTAATAAAAGAGTTACAAAGAGTCTCATCACTTCTGTCCTTTTTCATATTAATAACTCTAAATTATAACAAATATCTCAAAATTGTCACTTTTTCACTTCTTAGAGAGGTTTAAAATGATGAAGTTGAATTCTGTACGTTCGATAATATACCCTGTTATTCATTGATCCTGGAATGAATGTTTCATAACCTCAGAATGACTATACAGACTACAAGCATAAATGCAGATACTGAGCAAGAACAGTTGGTTTGTAGCCGTCTGCTCTAAAAGATGAGTTATGGCCTATAATGACTGATTTATACGAGGATTTTTTTTTGTTGTATGGAAGTGGGAGCTTTATCTTTTTATACGAGCATTCTTGATCGGACCAGAAGTAAGATGACTTTTTACAATTAACTGTCGATCATTACTGTACTATATATGATTGTTGAATTGAGAAACTATTAGCTGTAGTAATGAGCGAATGTTTCTATGGTTAAACGATAACTACAGCAGATAAACCTGGATATGATATTAGATCAAACTGCTCTTCAATAGATCGTGGATTGTGTATTCCAATTATTCGGTATTGGATAGTTTAAGGAACATCAACGTTAAGCGGATGTACAATATACTACAGGACATAATCAATTACTCTAAAGAGGCCATATCAACAAAGTATGTTGATTAGAATGATATAGGTCGATAGAATGGTGATTGCTGCTAGATAGTATGCAGCACATTGGACAAATTGGATTCCTTTTTTTGGGCTTTGCTAATCACCAAAGATCAACGAGTATACAATTATCTTACCTATACGATTCAATTCTAGCTGGTAGTGATGATATTGTTTCTTCATTATAAACCAATATGAATTTACTAAACAGTTTGAAAATTTTATGAGGTAGTGTATATAGGTTTCTGCTGTACTCAAATCTATGAAGAATAAGATGCATAGCTCGAAATATGCTAGTGTTTATTGAAAGAGAAGAGGTGGTACAGACTATATTGCTATCCGTGATGTCTATTTCAGCTCTTCATAGGCTATTTATTCACCCACAATACACAGTTGTTTAGTTCAAGAACTATTCCTATTTACCACAAAATGATATCAAAACATCTGTATAACCCCAAGCTACAATGATGGGAGCTCCAATGAACAGTATCCAGAGAACATGGACCTATTTTAACCGAGCCAATCCTTTGAGTCTGTTTCTATAGATGGTCTTCCGTGTATATATATATAGTCTATGCCCCATGTTAAATGGTTTGTCAGTCTGTGATCCTGGTCTCACCACACATGATCAATATCACCATGTCATTAACAATGATTCTTAATACAAACTAATGCTGATATTAGAAGTTATTTATAAAGATGAGAAGTATCTATTCTCACCATTTGCATCTGTAAAGACGATGATACACTACAGTTACCCGAAAAGTCTGATCCGCTTAAAACTTCTCCGAGAAATATACTCATCTATTGTGCTGGTTATCAAGAAAGTTTGAGAGAATAGCACTGGTATCAGCACCGACAAGTAACTGAAAGATATCCACGACTATTTGAATCCATGGTGGAATCATCTACACTTGAAGAAAAAAAGTTCATATTCGGCGTTAACACAGCTAAATTGCATCTGGTGTAGCACTAATAAATCTGGTACTCTCCGCTCAATCTCATGGTAACAAGTGTCACTTTCATCTCGAATCTCATGATCAGTGGGTACTATTCACCCGAGAGGGTCACCAAGGAAACACAAACGGGACGTAATTTATCCTCCTCTTTTATTTATTTTTTTGGGCGAAATAATCATCTTGAATTTTCATGCAAAATGACATTGAATTGGAATAAAATAGTCCTATTTCTTGTATTGTTTACTATTTATTCCCCTCCTTTTCATTCTTACCCCTATTTTCCTCCCAAAGTAAGAACACTGAAATGAACCATCCTTGAGATACTCATTTGTGTATTAGTGAACAACACTTCATGTGAGATTCCAGTCTACATGAAAGCCTGGAACGATGAACAAAAAGCAGGTTGAAAAGAAAATAAAAATAAAGAAATAAAAATTCAATTTTTTTCTTATTTTTGTTCCCCTTTTGATAACAGACTTTGCTTATCAGTTACTGAGTTCATTGCCTCCATTTCAACTCAAACACCTTATGAGCAGACTCACACCTCTTATTCAACTCGATATTCTCAGTGTAAATACGAAAGAAAAAAGAAGAAGAACAAAAGAAGAGATACTTATTTTTTAATTTAGAAATTCCCTTTTGAAATAGTCATTCACATCTTTTCTTATCTCGACCTTGATTCCTTACTTGAGATCTCCCTTGTCTGTCCATCATGGTACACGCTTGTCAACAAAGACGTTATTTGGGAATCCCTGTTCTTATCTCGAGGCTGGACACACGATATCCAAAGCATCCCCGTCACACGTACCACCGGCCACCGCACCCAAAGCAAACTATACCCCAGTGTACCGTGGAAACGCATGTACCAAACGCGGTACCGCCTCGAACATCGATGGAGACACCTCCAATGTGCTGTGCGGATGTTTCCCAGTAAAGACACCGATGCCCATCTTCAAGGGATCTATTGCTGTCAACTGGATGCACTGCAGTTGGTGACAGGAAGCAAAGACCGGACGATCAAAGTGTGGGATTGGTCAGGTCGATGTAAACGCACTCTGACAGGACATTCAGGGAGTGTGCTGTGTTTGGTCTATGATCAGCGTGTGTTGGTGACTGGGAGTTCGGATCATACGTTGATCGTGGCTGATATGGAAACAGATGAAGTCTTGTCCAAGCTGGTGGGGCATGAAGAGAGTGTGTTGAGTGTGCAGTTTGTGGATAAAGAGAAAGTCATCAGTAGTTCGAAGGATAAGACGTTGAGAGTATGGGAGTTGAAGACAGGTGAGTGTGTGCAGATCTTACATGGGCATAGAGCCGCGGTCAATACTGTACAGTGTCAGTACCCGTATGTGGTGTCTGGGTCAGGCGATAGGACACTCAAGATGTGGAGTCTGAACACTGGGGAGTGTGTTAGGACATTCTATGGACATCATAGAGGTGTGGCCTGTATTGAATATAAACAATCGACCATTGTGAGTGGGTCAAGTGATCATATGGTGAAGGTATGGAATGCATCTACAGGAGAGTGTTTACATACTTTGATTGGGCATACACAGTTAGTGAGGACATTGCAGTTCGATATCAGTAGGAATCTGATTGTGAGTGGGTCGTATGATGGACAGGTGAAGTTATGGGATTTAAGCAAAGGGGAACTCATAGGTGATCTGCCCAAGATAGGAGATAAAAGGTAAAGAAAACATAATTTGTTTTATGGAAAGGGGAGGGGGGATTCACTCTTTTGTCTTTTAATAATAGAATCATTCATTTGAAATTCGATACAACTAAGATTGTATGTTGTTCTAACTTCAATAAACTTGTGATCTATGACTTTGCCAATTAAATAAATAAAGAAAAGGTATAATAAAAGGTATATCAAAGCTTTAAAGTTCTTCTTCTCCCAACACATGTCGTATTTTATCTCTCAATGCACCTATAGCAGCCGTCTTCATCTCTAATACTTCGTCTAGTTTATCCAAATACTCAATAAACTCACTTGAAGTCTTGAGTTCTTCACGAATAGAAGATTCTTCTTTTCGACTTGGAAGAGCCAAGGAGAAGTTGGCTAGTAATTTGGTTTCTTTCTTTGAGAATTCAGTCACTTCTCTGATTTGTGCACGATGGAACTTGATGAATGAGTCAATGGTATCTGGATCAAAGAACAAACAGCTCTCCAGCTGATTATTGAATTCGTTCTGTTGTTGATGTTGGATCTGCAATAACTGGAGTTGCTGTTGATCCACTGCATATTCAGGTGACAAGGGTTGATCCAATGGGTGGCGATGTTTGGCATCATATAATGAAGGTGGGGACATGTACTGGGTATCCGTGTATCTGGGTGGAGATACTGCGTATCGGGTAGGTGGTGAAGGGGCGTATTTGGTTTCATGAGGGAAATCTTCGTCCAGGATATCACCATCACTAGGGAAATCTTCATCGTGTAGGAACAAATCATCATTCTCGTTGTATAGATCAGGATCATCAGACACATAGTCATCTAATTCGTCTTCATTTGGGTATTCTTCAGAAGAAGACATCTGGCGTTGATGTACTGTTTCTTCTGCTGCTTCTACTACACGCTTATTGTCTCTCTCACCCTTCAACTCCTTCACCCTAAATATAAATAATAGGTTAGATTCTGTTTACTCCATTTGCTTAATCCTACGCTCTCTTTTTACCTGTCTGCGTATCTTAGTGTATTCAATGTATGTTCACTATTACTCTGATTAGGTGAAATAGTGGCAATCATACAGGTACGTGAATTCCCCACAAACGAGTCCTTCAATACCTGAGTCAGCTTACTCTGTCTGAACGGTGTATGTCGTTTATCCTGGTCCAATGCTCTTATACACTCTTTTAGTGCCAATAAACTCTTATTAATCTCAGCACCTTCCATTCGAGTCTTCACATCTGTGTCTCCTCTGTCTGCACCTCGTTCACTTCCTGCCAGATCAATAAAGCTCAATTTGCCCACAATCTTCTTTCGGTTCTTGGTGGGCCGTAACAGTATTTGAAGCACCGCATGGGATCGGGATGAATCCGAATTGGCTCCTGTACTACCTGTACTACGTGCCTGACTACCGTATTCAAACACTTGCATCAAATCCTCTACATTCTTAATTACAAATTCCTTGAGTCCTACAATCACCACATTCTGCTTTCCATCTTCACGAGCAAATAGCTTCTTACGGTTATTGAGAAGATCATATAGTTGACCTTGATAGATTTCATAGAATCCAATCCATGCACATAAGTGTTCATATTGAGGTTGACGAATCATAGAGAACACGTCTCGTGCTGCTAATACATACAGACCTAATTTAGGGTCCAGCATAGTGAATGTCTTTCCAGAGCCAGTTTGGCCACTATGTGTGTGTTTAGTACATAGACAGGTGTATGTTTCAACTTTTCTTATTCTTACTAGGCAAAACAAGTGGCTTTTCCTCCTTCAAATACATATTTCACTAAGGGTTGAGCAGTACGTTGATAAATCTAATAAATTTTTTTTTGGTTATTTTTCCCATTCAACATCGATAGATACTTTCTCTCTATTTTTAACCTTTTCATTCGTTTCATCACTATCAAACACATCATCAAAAGTAAAACAATGCTGTTCAATGTACTTTGTCAAATCCACCTTCATTCTATACAAAAAAGAGGTTGAGAGGATGGACGATCATTCTAACTCATGCCTTACTTGGGTTCATTCACATTAATGCTTCTAACTCCGCTTGCAGGTGAAATATCCTTCTCACCTCTCTCCAATTCCTTCTTATTCAACGGCCTCTTCCTCACACACACACGGATCTTCTGATTGAGATCACTCTGCCCTAGCTGCATCGAAGGCGGCGTATTTGACTTATACTTCCTATTCAATGGAATCCCATAGGGATCCAACAAAGCATGGTTACTTCTGATCTCACACTTATCATCCCCACTACTCTCGTCGGATTCGTCCAGTACCAAGTTCTGGTTACTGTTTGATTTGAGGAAATCAGGACGACTGTGTTCAGAAGAAGGCAGGGTACGTGACCTGGATCGAGTCGGTTGTTGAGGATGATGAGGGATCTGGCTGCTTCCTCGTCTGACACTGAGTGTGGATAGATCAGGGATGCCTGTTCGAAAGGGTTTCGAGACCAACCCGTTCTCCACAGTAGGGATCTCTTGTCTTAAGCTTTGAACGAGCTTGTGAAGAGAAGTGAGTACAGGGTGGATGTTGGGTAGAGAATATGCAAATACTTTACTTGGAATAGTTTCTTTCTATCTGGAATAGAAGTAATACCTAATCCACTGTAATCTTGCATGGATAACTAACACCACTTGTTGTCAATATGTGTTGTCAACAGCATTTGTATTTGTTTTACCTGTGCAAGGGACTCCAGCTGAGTGATTCCATTAGATGAGAACCTATTGTGAGAGTTGTTAAATAATCAGATACAACACAACTTGCTTTCATATTGGATCACTGACCGAGGATAATACTAAACAGAAAGAATAGACTAGAATGTGAATATCTCAACTTTTGTTCTATTGCTTCTGCTGTTTACCTGTTCTAGTTCTGCTTTCTTTAATGTTTCGAGTAATAAAATAGACATTTCAATAGTTAAAATGATGAAGGAGTGAAAGAAAGAGAGTAAGAAGAAGAGGGGGGAAAGGGGATATTGAATTGAAGATCGGGTACTGAAATTATTCTAGTATATTCATACTCCGTGCATAGAAGTACTTTCTTCTTCTGATTGGTCAATACAGTGCTTCCACTTTGATCAATAAATATCATAAGTTCAGGCCCGATATTTTTTTTAAATGAAAAAAGTCTTCGTATATTCATACTCAGACATAGAAACCGCCATCCTATTCATTTGGCAGTACCCTTAAACAAGGAAGATGAGTAACATCGAACTATTGAATTCCCACCACTTAATCCCTAATAGAAAAGAGCGTGTACATTCTACTCAGAGCATCTAGAAGAGGCACCTGAGAAAGTCGCTTATTACGAGTGTGATATCGTGCAAAAAAAAAAATCTTCGTGTCCAACAATGATGTTCGACTGATCCCATTTATTTTTTCTTTTTATAAAAGGAGGCCCAATAATTTTTTTTTATTGGATGCACGAAAATACGCAACTTGTAAGCTCTTCATTGATGTATAGTTGGTCATTCTTTCCTGCTTCATAGCATGCAATCCAATCCATCTGAAGTTGTCCACATACTCCCAATCATTGAGGTTAGAAGGGAGTGGTTCTTTAACTGTGGAATCGCTTGTAGATGATGCTACAGTGGCATGTTTGGTGCATAGCTCTTCCATTAGCTCTAAACCTTCAGTCAGACAGTCCCCATGTTCGCTTCTGGGCACGAGGATCAGGGACATCCTCCTCCAGACGTGACATTGCTTGCTTAAATTGGGACGATGCCTTAGTGATGGGGTTAACTGTGTCTTATCGTGCATCTTCGTTGGCTGCTTCATCTTATAGATTGGGCGATCCCATACAGCAATTTGAATGTTGGGTCATTCTTTCTCACTCTATCCAAGATGGACAGTTTTTGTTCGGCGAAAAAATGGCCAAGGGCTGCCAAGGGATGGAGTGGCTTTTGATCTAAATAGTCAGAAATAGTGGCTGAACTAATGAAATAGCACTCTTGTGCCCACCCTTGACAATGGACTCGCTTGCAGAATGGCATTTCCTCGCAATCGTAAGTAAGTCCTTGAATTCCTGGCTCGTATTGTGAACACAAAAGATTGCTGTTGTGGTATTTCACCTGATTCCATCGAATATAAAAACCCTTTGAAGTGCCATCATGAGTTCTAATACACACGATGTATCTATTCAGTGATAATCATACAATTGAGAGTGACTGCTAGAATTACCATATTAGGATATGAATCATCAAGATTCAATATCCACAGTTACGAATACGTACGGTATTGTAACCATCACATGAAATTCATAAACGGTCACTGTACAGGTACGAACCCTGGATGCTTTTATAAGTAGATATTTTGACCTGACTCTCCCCATTCCATGTTGGATACAATAGAGGGTTGAAACAGAGAATCATTCTATAACTCGTCTATTTCACTGATCTAGTCAACCACACACACACTCTCCATCGATCTCGTCAAAATATCTCAACTGCCACTGGCAACATTCCTGATCATTCGACAATACTCAATGAGGCGGCGGGAAAAAACCCCATTGGCAGTGTATTGTTCGATCAGGACAGGAGGTCGTTCCTTGGTTTTTGCACGGTTCGTTGGACAGTAGAACACATCTGATCCGGTGTAGTTCGTCCATTCTGTGGGTTTGGGCCGTATTCATTTTCAGCGTGTTCGCCTGCACAATTTGGAAAATGAATAGGGTTCTTGATAAACAATGCAAACCAATACCACTTTTTACAATAAGATGGACGACTCGTTCATGATTCCACACCCACTCATTGAGTCTCTTCCAGGTGCGTATATGTTGGTGGCAACTGGAAAGAGAATACTTCATTGTCGGAGTAGCTTGCAAGGATAGAACAACATGTCATCGGTTTGTGAGAAGGATACAGCGGATAGGTCATTGTCGATTAGGAAGATAGAACCAATAGAGCAAATGTATGACATGGCTGGATAGTGTCTAGAGTGGTGGAGGCTACTAGGTTATATACAACACCAATGGAAAAGGGCATGTACATCCTACTCAGAGAATCTATGACGAGACTGGCTGTTATTCTTTAACATGTCACATGGACACTCTAGGAGATAACTGATAGAATAACAGCATTACTGATAGAAATAAGCATGATGAGCTATATGACAATTACCAGATATTCTATTACACCCGAAGATGTTTCATCGCAAGTGGGAGCCTCGTTTTTTTTTCTTTTCTCAGGACACGCCCTTGCCTTTTACCCACTTCAGAACTAGCACTAACATCGAAAGTTATTCAATAAACCAGAAAGTTTTGTACATTGGGATCCCATAGCTGAAAAGAAAAGGTAGATGGATGCCTGGTTCTTCCTGCTGATCGAGAAGGTGAATGGGCCCATCATTATTGATTTTTGGTTGCTGACAAATTCCAACAATTATGGAAAATGGTCTCTCTCCAAAGTCTCTAGAGATGCTTTTCTCAAACAAGATCAAAGCAAAAGAAGATATCACCGGGGTGATGAATATGTTTTCTCCTAAAAACTGCTTTGTTCAAGAGGGGAAGCCATAGATCACTCAAACAAGACTCCCTTTTGTTTACCGATCGATGAACAAGGAGCTGATGGTAGAGGCAAAACTCGTCGAGATCGATGCGGGTTGGCTAGGTGGAAAAGGGATAGAGCTGATATGCACATTCTGAAATAGATTGATTGCCAGTGATCTATTGTTCTAAAAGAAACGAAAGTCGACCTGTATTTGGTTAATCATTGAGGATGAATACGGGTAGATGTCGACTGTTTGGCATGTCAGCAGTCCCTTCTTGGGAAAAATAGAGGAAATGAAGAGATGAAGAACCACGTTAAGAACTAGCTAACTCTCGTATTTATATATCATGTTGATCATTGTCATGGATACGTCTTGGTTGCCATGGTGAGTGTGATCATACATGGATGGATAGCAACAACGGGATGAGGTCAGTGTTCTTGGTAGACATGTGGATCTCTTGGATGTTGAATGAGAGATAGTCCTATGAGATGGATGGGGATACTCGTGCATTGCATTGTCAGAATCTCAAGGTTCATACAATTAGGTAAGTAAGTACAATGGGAACAAGAGAACATAGGTAGGATAGCTAGTGCCTATTTAAGTTTCATTAGATGACAATGGACTCCGTATATGAATTTAAGATCAATTGCACTCAAGTGAGGTTTTCGGATATGCGTACTACATAACATTTGGCTGCTATGAGAGGGTCCATATTGGATCTCGTTCACATTAGTCAATACTTATGCTCGTAAATGACTACCCTAGGGCATGGAAGAATCAGCTTGGAATTCCAAGCAGTAGGGTCCCCTCCCTCCCAATTTACCCTCTATTATTAAGTGCTGAGTTTCAAGTAGCGCTGCATAAACACCCATATGATTGGTTATTTATGGATACTGGTTACACCATGATCAGAAGGATAAGCACTGAAGGAGATACTCTATCCATCGTACAATGAAAACGGTCCATTAAAAACGATGTAGAGTACATATGCTGTGACATACCACTCTATCTCGCCTGGGATACAATAGCTAAGAATCTGAATTTCTTGACAGAACCCTTCAAGAGGTCACAGAGTATAAAGTACATATTGGTCAAGAGAATATCTTTAGTTAGAATATTCTATATTCCTTGTCTCATTGGCTGTTGGTTGTGTACCTTGAATAAAACTGGAATCCTCGAGGATGTTTGTGTACCCCTCTTTAAGCGAGAGAGAAGTTTGTATCTATTGGCATCTGCTTTTTTAGAAGGCTTTCACACTAAGTGTAAAGGCGCCTTCTCAGGTCAGAGGGCCAATTTTTAAAGAGCTCTCAAAAATGTCACAAATTCTAGAAAATGACTATTCGAGCGGAAATACCTTGAGTTGTAGCACTTCTGTTCCCTGTTTCCCCCAAATGCTTGGAATAAAGGTGGATCTTGAAAGTCAACTCTAAAAATATCGGTTCATTTTATTCAAACGGAAAGCTGGTCAAACCAGTATTTCTGGGCGACACCTCACACAGGCGAGCCAAAATTTTTTCTTTTTTTCCAATCCCTAGACTGAGTTTTAAATAAAGGATGTGTGTGTGTGTGTGTGGAGTGTATCGAATATGCAGAATACACAAATGATATCATGCTATGATGATCTGAAATGATAGAACAGAGAGTGATAGAAGAGTGGCTATGTCTTGTCTCATATAAACACTTATAAGCCATAAAGACCATACTCTGTGGTTACAAAGCTTTCAAGCGTGTTACAAAATATTCTGGTTTATAAATCCCAAGGTTATACACTCTCGCTAAATACGATTATAAACCCTGTTGGTGATTGAACTACACAACACCTATTCCTGTCTTCTATGTTGGGGAACTTATTAAATTCAGGCTCAGAATGATGCATTCTCACCATCATCCCAGAGGAGATGAGGTAATATTGTTTTATCAACATATAAATATCAAAAGTCGGTTCCTTTCCTTCTTTCTTCTTCTTCATTTCTTAAATATCTTTCAGCTATGGCTTCCCACGTATTTCAGAAGATAGTGAACGTATTGGTTTACTTATTCTTTTTGTCTGCCACAGTCTATTCAGTGGTGGGTCCATCTCCCAGTGAAGGACAAGAGCAAGAAGGCAGTACTTTTATCACACCCTGTAAGTGGAGGTCCCTTTTTCTGTGTTTGTTTATTTAATACTTAACTGTTGTCTATCATTAGCCTATTGGATTGAATCTGTTTGGTCCCTTGTACATGTATTACTCGGTGGTTTTGTCATCTATCAGTGGTTTGATGCTGCCCATGAAGCTGCTATTCATGGTGTCGGATGGCACTTTGCTATTTCCGTCTTATTAAATGCTGCTTGGTTAGCCCTTATTGTAAGTACCTTGTTCATATCTACACTTCCCCTATGCTCACTCTCTTCTTGCAGAGAACTGGCCATTACATCATTGGTTTCTTCTTTGTACTTCTTACTGCTGCCTCTGTCTCCTTTGTATTCTACCGTCTTGCCAAGGAATTCCCCTCCAACAACATCTGGGATAAAATCTTTGTCCATGCTCCCTTCTCCTTATGGCACGGATGGATCGTCTACTCCAGTGTCATCAACTTCTTCCAAATGTTCTCTACCTTCAGAGACTCTGCCACACCCAATGTATGGCACATCATTGCTGTCATTATCGGTTTACTCTTCTTGACCTCCACTGCCATCGCTTATGTCGAGGTTGAGAAACAACGCGGTGATGTTACCGGTGCTCTCGTCATTGGTCTCGGTCTGATTGCCATCTTCACTAACCAACATGATGCTTGGATTAAGTATACTGCTCTTGCTACGGGTATCCTCTCTCTTTTGTATCCTCTGCGTCTTGTTGTCATTCGTATGACAGGTCGCAACTCCAATGAGAATGCTCCTCTTCTCGGTTAAATCATTTAAATGGAATAAAATAATAAATAAAAAAGAGCAAAAAAAGGAAATATATATATAATTATATATTTTTATTTTTTTTTAATATCATCAATACGCTCTTTATTCTTCCTCTTCCTCCGTGTTCTTAGCCTTCAAGAGCCTAAAAGCATCTATAATGGAAGTTGTCAGTACGGATTCTGATATGTGTCCTATACTCTCTTACTTTGTCTAATCTCTGCTCTTGTTTGATCAACACCTTCTTTATCTGTGAATTGATTATAACGGAGAGATCCTTCCACATACACGAGATCGCTACATGAATCCATTAGCCCCCATTCAAAAGTTCGCGGTGTATGCTTACCCTTTCTTCACTTTACTGAACCAATCACTGCCGGCGAAGAAATGCACTTGATGCCACTGAGTCTGTTTAACAATATTACCTGGTATGTGTGTGAATAGACAGAGTGGAATTTTAAGAGAAGAGAGTACCTTCTTTATCAGGTTTCACTTCTGAAGTGGCGACTGTGTAGTTATAAACGCGACGATCACCTGAAAGCTCATTCATTCTGGGATCACCACCCACATAGCCAATCAGTTGAACCTTATTCAATGCTAAGATAAAAACCATTCAATCACCTGTTTCTATTTCAATAACCAAAATACTTTACATGAAGCACGTACGGCTGAAGAAGAGAAACACTAATAAAAACAAAGCAAAGACAGTTAAACTCTTTTGATTACTTCCACACGCTTTCTTTCTTTTACTCTTGTGACTGGACGATTCAAACGAAGGATGCCTGACATTGTATGAAAGAGAGAAAAAGGAAAGAGAAATAAATAAAAATAATTTTTTTATTTATTGGACAGTGTGACTTCCTAGATTAACAGTATCAACACCAAAGTGACAATCATCAGTCCGATGCTCACAATACTCAATAATCCATTCAAGTAAGCCAGGATCTGTACCTGAACGGATGCCCCACGCACTCTTATTCTATAGTAATACACCCACACGCCTATCCACCAAGCAGGAAAGAAGATGAATCCAAACAAGAACAAGAGGGATTCCAGTAACAGATCATGTCCACCGTGTTGGTCTTCCTTGGTGAGGGTGGGTGGCATGGACTGGATGGTCACACTGGACATGGTGGTGGGTGGATAGTATAAATAAGAAGATGGAATGTATATTCTGGGTGGCTTCTTATGGATTCGATAAGGTGGGTATGTCTTATGGTAGTCAATGGGTGGTGTATAAAGTGTGAGTGAAGACCAACGTCTAGACCAGCTAGGTGAATCCATGTTTGTTTTTATTATTTATGGTTGATGTGAAAGAAAAAAGAAAGAAGGAAGGAAGCTCCCTTGATAATTCACCTTATTTAAAATGAACCGTGGAAAAAGGGGCTATTTAAACAGGTGCATATTCTACATGACTGTGAGGTTTCTGTCTCCATCCAAATCTCTTCTTGACCTTTAAGACAAGTGGATGATGGCGCACCATATACAGCCCGAGTGCAATCAATACAGCCACTATGAACCATGTCAGGATGGCCATGGAGGGTATTTCAGTCACGGGTATCAATTGTTCTGGTGCTTTCAAGTCAAAGTACTCTTTGGATTCGATAGCCGATGCGATGGCTCTGTGTCCTGCACCTGTGACATGAACAGAGTCATACCAGAGATAGCTGTCTATTGAATCACTGCATCTGCCTGTACATGTGTCCCAGTAGGCGTCTTCTACATTCTGGATGGGTGCAGGGTCACCTAGGATATCACTGAATACTAAATAAGTGTCAAAGAACTCAACGGGTATGGTCTCCTTCCATTCAGATACACTCTCTTCCAATTCCACATTCAGGTTCATGATATTCTCTTTCAAGTCTGTGAGTTCATGGTTAATTGCATAGGGTGAGAATTCAAGGGCGGGAACACCCATGATAATGATACGGGCCTCTTTTGAGTGAAGAAAGGACTTTGAAAGGGGTTAAATAAAGAGTGTTTGTTGACAATGAGCGACTTACCACTTCTTGATGTACACATTCGATCCATTGTTTGACATTCACTATGGAAGAGAAGGAAATAAGTATTTTTCTTTCTTTCTTCATCTGCACTCACTCTTTCCAGTGAGGGACATGACATCCGCCATGCCCAAGAATATCATATGAACTGATCCACTCTCTATCTCTTTCTTCTTCTTTATTTGTTGACCCAGCCAACTCTTGGTTCCCTTGTTCTTACAGAAAGTAGCCCCTGGTTCAGCCATATTCAAGAGTGTCAGTCCCCATTGATCAGCAACGAGAGTACTCCAGAGGGGTCCATTCGTAAACGGACTCTTTCCATCAACTAAAGAAGAAGAAGCAGGTCAATACCATTCCACATCAAGGGTTTGTTCTATTTACATGAGTAGGAATCACCATAAACATAAAGTGTAGAAGACATTATCAAACGAAGCGAATGCAAAAAGGGGGGTTTTCGTAAAGAAAAGAATCATCTGCTCACTTTTTTATTTAATTTTTAAGTATCACTTGCGGGGCTTGGTAAGTCCTTTGAATACATCTTTTTTCCTGCTAATTCCATAAACTCCATCTCCTGTTGCCTAGTAAACACGCCTTGATGGTCCTCGCCCTCCTCCTTCTCCACTTCTCTCAATAGCCACACTAAAAGACAAGCAATGAATAATCCATTCGAATGCATGGGTTTCCTTCTATTTACCTTCGACTTCATCTATCTCAAATCGATCTTGTTTACAAAACGAGGGGTTTGAAAAAGTAGTGGATCCAGGCCGAGAATATCCATGGATGAAATCATCCTCCACCCACACACCACAGTACTCCAGCTGTCCACCCATGCCTATTCCATTCACCAAGCTCTTCTTTCCCCAGCACAAGTACTGGTAATGGTCGTTCATGGTGGATGCGGAATAGGTGTTATAGGCTGGATGGATCTGGAATAGGTAATTGGAAGGTGTGCCATACCATGACGTGTGTTGGGCCCATGGTGTATCTGCGTACATCCCAAACACTTCTCCTCGTTTTGTCTTGATGAGGATCCATGTACTGCCTCGATGGAGGATGGTGTCTACGAATAGCTGCCAACTGGCACCTTTCTTGGATGAATACAACAGGTGGTGGTGGACAGGAGTGGTTGTGCTTGAGATCGATGAAGGAGGGAGAGATAAGGTGAGTAGGAAGTAGCTGTAAGGAGTGAGCAGGTCAGAGAGACGGGTGTGATGAGGGGCCTGGAGATGGAGCAAGCGAAGCTGGTGGGTGTCGTGTGTGGTAAGTGGGTAGAGTGTGTGGATGCACAGTCTGAAGAGAACACCGAATCCTGGGCACTGGAGACCGCCTTCTCGGATGAAATAGTCGGTCAGCAGTGAGAGGTCTTCAGTGTTCTCGGCGAAGTCGGAACCATACCAGGCAGGAAGAGAAGATTGGATGACAAGTGATATGAATTCTCGCAAGTCAACTGAAGTTGCTTCGAACACAGGTTGTGGATCGAACTGTTTGATGACCGTGTAGAGTGTGTCGAGTGGGAGATGCGTGAGTGTGGTGAAGAGGAGTGTGGAGTAGTAGGCAGGAGGTGAGTGTGGGTTGTGAAGGAGGTGGTCTTCTTCAGGTGTCCACTGACTCTTGGGTTGACTGGTTGAGTTGCCCATAAATAAAATCAGTGTAAATAAAATAAAAAGACTTGGCCGGAATAAAAAAAAATCATTTATTTTTTTCTGTTTATGTATACTTTTATTGAATCCACACTCCATGAAGTCATTCATCATCTTCATACCATAACAGAATGTAAACAAACCCACTCTATTATAAAGCCCCTTGTTTAACTCATATTCAATGGCTGATAGTGGATTCAGATACAGTGGTCTTACTCTACTCGTTCTTCCAATCGACCTTATTGGACGCATTGAATCTACTGGACACTCACAAAGGTAAACACGACACTTATCTACACTTGTTTTTTTGTTCACTCATTCTGTCCAGTCAAGCGTGTCGAGTGTGATAATAGACAGTATTATCAACTACTCAATCATCGATGTCTGCTTCTTCCTCGATATTGTACATGCAAGGAATTCACTCAATCCTGTCTCATTCAAGCCAATCAAATCATGGTGAAGATCACTCTATGTGTGTTCTTACTGGTTATTGATTTTTATTGATTTTTATTTTTTTAAATCAGTGTTCCCATCTATTGGCTATTCTATTAAGTGATCAACTCAAATTGACAGAAGTGGAATGGGTGAGTAATGAGAAATGGGCCGAGTTATTTTATGTTTACCATGGCAACACACACATGTCAACACAAACAAAGTAAAATAAACAACGAAAACATCCTTCATGGGATTATTAATTGAAAATTAATTACAGAGTCGTATCATTATTTTTCACTTCCCTATTTAAAGATCAGCATTCAACTTTCAAGCGACATTTAACCAATAGATCACTGATAATGATATGATCTAACCGTGTGTGCATGCTGTGCTTGTGAGAGTGAGTGTTATGGGTGTGAGTGCTCTCTGTGTGTATATCTACTTGTGTGTGTGTGTATATATATACTTGTGTGTGTGTGTATACTTGATATGTACATATATTTTAGATAATTAATATGCATGTTACGTACTAGATATATACGTACATATACTTCAGACAATTAATATGCATGTTACATACTAGATATATATGTACATAACACCATTATGAATCCAACCCTCTCATGTGTGGGATAATGGTAAAAGCATTTTCATTGGATACGGCGTATTTCTCCAGTTGAAATATTCTCAACCCCAAGAGACACCTTGTTTTGGTCTAAACCCTCCACACCTCGGCATTCGAAATAGAAGGGCTCATACGAGAGTGATTTAATAGAAATCAAAAAAAAAAAAAGATCAGTCAGTGTGTGTCTCTGTGAGTGTGTACATATATATGGCTATATCCATTCAAATGAATCATGTCTACATTCAAATGGCTATATACACTTTCCAAAGAATCGAATAAAATAAACTGATAGTGATGAAAGCATGAGAGTTAAGTGTGTACACTAAGCCTCTTTCAATTAAATCTCAGACCTACATTCGATTATGGAATATCTAGATTAGCTAATACTTCCACTATTATAGACGTATGGAAGAAGATATAACCAAGAAATGTGTACACACACAGAGAGAGAGAGACAGGGGTAAGGGTAGGGTAAAGGAATAAATGAGAGTGTACACCCAATATATACACACTTACACACACACTCACACACTCACTATGTACACCCTGTCTGTCTCTACTTTCACCCCGTCGTCCCCCCCCCCGCCATCCAATCCCTCTTTGCATGTGCTTATCTTCCTCAGATCATCTCATTTAGTGATTTTTACAGAATTCAATTGAATCTCAGTTATTAAGTTATTTGCAGAAATAAATAACTACAAATATGACGTTGATGATTACCCCTTTATTATCCATATATGGTAAGTGAATTACACTAGTGAGATCTGGGTACCCTTCCTATTGTCGTATAATCTAATCACACATCTCAAGTACCGCAACGAAAAGATAAATCATATAAAAAGGGGCACACAATGAAGATTATCAGTTCATTATCTATTCTTTATCTCTTCCTATATAAAATATACACTATGACTGTCTATCGCAATGTCAGAAACACGCATCGTCCTACCAAATCATCATTGACACTGGTGATCAAAGTAGGCACTTCTTCTATTTGTGATGAAAAGACACATTATCCATTACTGGGCAATCTGTCACGTATTGTAGAGACCATTATTGAATTGAAAGGCATGGGCCATCGTGTGGTACTGGTGACGAGTGCAGCTGTAGGCACAGGATTAAGAATACTGAATATGACTGAGAAGCCAAAGAAACTGGCTGCTATTCAGGTAAAGCATGTGAGCATCATCCCAATTTTGTTTTTGTGTTTGTTATTGTTTGTATTGACACCCATACCCTTAGGCCATTGCTGCAGTAGGTCAAGGTCGTCTTATGAGTATGTATGATGATCTCTTTGGTCAATTCAATCAACCCGTGGCACAAATACTCTTGACCAAGAATGATCTTGCCAATGTAGGTAGACCCCATGAATACAGTGAATGCACATACTCACACTCTTTATGTAACAGAGATCTCAATATTTAAATGCTGTCAACTGTCTTGAAGAACTACTGGATATGGGTGTCGTGCCTATTGTGAATGAAAATGACTCGATATCAGTCAAAGAAATCAAATTCGGAGACAACGACACACTCTCTGCCATTACTGCAGGTATGGTCAAAGCAGACTACTTGTTCCTGATGACAGACGTCGACTGTCTCTACATGGACAACCCACGAAGCAACCCAGATGCCCGCCCTGTATTGCTATGTGACGACATTGACCAGCTCCGTAAGCGAGTCAAGGTGAGTGCCCCTGGAAGCAGTCTGGGTACAGGCGGAATGATCACAAAACTTGTGGCTGCCGAACTCGCCACAGCAGCCGGTGTGACGACCATCATTGCCCGTGGTGCCATTCCTGAAAACATTATACCCATTATTGACGGTGGATCCAATCCTCCTCTTCATACACGCTTTGTAGCTAAACCTATTCCCCTCATGGACAGAAAATGGTGGATTCTCCATGGATTACATACCGCCGGTACTGTCTACTTGACTGAGAACAGTGTCAATGATTCGTTGTTTGCTCGCCATATTGATCATGTGGAAGGTCAGTTTGTGGAACGACAGGCTGTACGCTTGGTGGTGAAGAATGGTGATACAGACGAGATTACTGTGGCAAAGGGGATTGTGAATTACTCATCCGATGAAATCAGTCGTATTATGCAAGCAAAGAGTCAAGAAATGATTCAGTCGATGGGTTATATCGATTGTATTATTCATCGTGATAATTTAGCCATTAAGACATAAGCAAAAACAATAACAATAACAAAAATCTCATTCTTTCATCATCCTCACCATTTCTTTTTCTTTTTAAATAAAAGCATCTTTTTTTATTATTTTTAAAAATAAACAAATACTCTTTACAAGTCATGGCCTGTTCTGAAATGTTCTCCTGCATAAATAGAGTTACCCTCACCCAATTCTTCTTCAATTCTTGCCAACTGATTGTACTTGGCCAGTCTCTCAGACCGACAAGGAGCACCTGTCTTGATTTGACCGGTACGTAATCCAACGACAAGATCAGCAATGGTGGTGTCTTCTGTTTCTCCAGACCTATGAGATACCATGACTCCCCAACCTGCTTTCTGTGATTCCTGTGCAGCCTGAATGGATTCAGACAGAGTACCGATCTGATTGACCTTCAACAACAATGCATTACACGCTTTCTTCTGAATGGCCACATCAATACGCTTAGGATTCGTGACTAAGAGATCATCGCCCACCAATTGGATTTGAGCAGACTGATTGAAATGACTCCAAGCTTCCCAATCATCCTGATCAAAAGCATCCTCAATAGAAACAACTAATAAGAAAAGAGATAAGTAAAACAGTGAATGATCCTTCCATGATGATGTTTACTTGGGTATTTTTGAATAAAGGATTCATAAAGACTTGTTAATTGCTTTCCATCCAACCACTGAGACTGATCTGAACTGGGATTCTTGAAATCCAAATCATACTTATTCTCCTTATAGAATTCAGAAGCAGCGCAGTCCATGCCGATCTTGACTTTCCCGGTATACCCAGCCTTCTCGATGGCATCTACCAACAACTCGAGACCTTCTTCGTTCTTCTGGATGTTCGGTGCGAACCCACCTTCATCACCTACATTGGTGGCATCCAGTCCGTACTTGGCCTTGATGACTTTCTGAAGATGATGGTACACTTCAGTTCCCATCTTCATGGCTTCCTTGAATGATTTGGCACCTGTAGGCAAGATCATAAATTCCTGCATGGCCAGTTTGTTGCCTGCATGAGACCCACCGTTGATGACATTGAAGGCGGGCACAGGTAACACGAAGGGTTTCTTCGTTCCTGCCAAATCCGCAAAATGGACGTACAGAGGAACACCTTTATCGCCTGCACCGGATTTAGCCACGGCGAGGGAGACACCGAGGATAGCATTGGCACCGAGTTTCTCTTTATTGGGTGTGCCGTCCAACTGGATAAGGAAGTCATCGACCGCTTTCTGGTCAGTGACTGGGATCTTGGCGTCAATGAGAGCAGGAGCAATGACTTGATTGACATTATTCACAGCCTTCGAAACACCTTCATCAAATCATTTTTAGTATTTATTTATCCATAAGATAGAAGACGCGCTTCTTTTTACCTTTGCCCATATAATCTTTTCCTCCGTCTCTGAGTTCCAATGCTTCGTGAATACCTGTGGAAGCACCAGAAGGAACAGCAGCACGGAACACACCTTTAGGAGTCGTGACTTCAACTTCTACAGTGGGGTTACCACGAGAATCGAATATTTGACGTGCATAGACTCTGGAAACAGTAGACATTCTTAACTATGTTGGATAAAGAAAATAACATAAAAGAGGCTGATAAAACGGTCTTTTTTTATAGCTGATGAAAAAAAAAAAAATAAAAAAAAAATACCCATGAACTATTTTTTAGGTTAAAGTTCCTATTTCCAAACATGAAACCCCTTTTTTCTCCCTTCTTTAGAATGTCTTGTGTGATTCCTAAATTGAGTAAACAAGTATCTAAACTTGGATTTGGTAGTTACAGACTCTCGAATCAACACAAAGCATTAAAGGAAGCCATTCAAGGTGGAATCAACATCATTGATACGAGTCATCAATTTGAGCAAGGTAAATAAATGATCTCATGTTGGGTTCGACTTTCTGAAAAGGGACTTAGGATTATCTGAAACATGTATTGGAAATACCCTGAAGACATTGAATACGCCTAGAGAAGTAAAAAAAAAAAAATAGAAAAGTAGAGTGAAGCGTCCATGAACCTAACTCGAGTTCCAGTCTGTTACTTTAATATCGAAAGCAGGGTACATGGCACCTGATGAACGCCATCAGTTTCAAGCTCATGAGTATGTTCAGTTGAATGAGAAGAGCTTTCATTCGATTCATCCACGTGTATTGGCATACCAGTTAAAGACAAGCCTCGAACGACTGCAGACAGACACACTGGATATCTTCATGTTGAATGCCCCTGAACGCCTGTTGATGGTAAACAAGCGATCTTAATGTATTCACTGGAGAATAACCGATGATCAGTCTTATTCTAGACCTCAACTCTACAAGGAAATGAATGCATCGTTCAGCTACCTGGACAGCCTTGTGTCGGATGGCGTGATTAGAGGGTATGGCGTGTGTTCGAATTCGATGGCACTACCTGATGCTGTTGATCATATATCATTCAATGATGTGATGAATGCATGTGATAAGAAGGATCATTTTGTGGCTATTCAAGTACCCTTCAATCTATTTGAACATGAAGTAGTACTATCAGATAAACCCACACTGAGTACACAGGCAAAGGTATCTCTCTCGCTCTCTCTATGTAGGGAGACACTCAGTTTACTTTCTTTTTGTTAGGAACAAGGTGTTTACTTGACTACCAATAGACCATTGAATGCGATTGCCCATGGTCAAATCAGAGTCCTCGTGAATCACGTGCTGGGATCCCATGGCATAGGACAAAGTAAATCCTCTTCCAACATCTACACCTTCTTTTAATACTTTCGCTCACATAGATGAACATCAGATCATGAGTGACATGGCATCACAGTTTGATAAAGTGGCCAAGATGGAAACAGACATGGTGTCCGAATGTAAATATAAAGCTTCCCCAAAGTCGAACTTAAACTCTAAAAACAAATGTTTATAGTGCCCATGGAAGAATCACTTGCTTCTAAATTTGTATGGAGTCAAGTCCTCTCAGAGAACTTGAGCCGATTATCACAGAACCACTTTGCTACTCGATACTACCTTCAACACCAAGTATTACCTGCTATTGAAAAAGACCTGGTGGAGTTACATCATTATGCTCAATCAGCCAATGAAAGAGCAGACATCTACACTTCATGGATCTCAGACTACCAACAGGTCAGTCCACCTTTTGTTCTCTCATCTTCCTTCTCACTTTTTGTCTATAGAGTATGCGCGAATTGATTGAATTCGTGGTGAGTTATGCGTACATAGATACACTACGTAAGAACAACGACCTGGACAGGATTCTCAGTGCACTCTGCCCATCACTCAACCAGTGTCCTCCTGATGCCCACTCCCCACTCACCATCAAGTTACTGAGATTCTATTTATCCCAAGTAGATACTGTGTTTACAGGCATGAGGGATCCTGTGTATGTGAAAGACGCCTTAGTGGCTGCACAGTTACCTCCATTAGACCAAGATGCCATTGACAGTGTATGGCAATGTCCATTATTTTAGAACTCCGGTTGAAAATAGATTCGAAAAGTAAAGAACTTAGATACGTGTCCTTTTTTTCCTTTTCTCTCTCTCTCTCTTCCTTTCTTTCATTAAAATAAATGAGTTTGTTTCCAATCAACCAAAGGAGTCAACATCTAATTGAGTTCAAGGCTGGTAAATGTATTAAAGAAGCAAATACGATTAAACCAGATTTGAGAAAAGGGTAAAAAGAAATAAAAAGGAGTAGGATGTGTGTGTTCTAATCATGGGTTTTATAGTCTTATTTATATGGACTTGGTAACGATGACAACCAGAAATAAAAATGCGATGACACATTAACCTCTTTTTCAAAAATCATCATCATCATTGATAGGAAGAAGATCAATTATTACATTTCTATTGGAAGGAGCGTAAATCATCTGATCCAGAAGATGTAAACAAAGGAGAGAGGATGAACCCTGTATTTTCACTCACTCTTTATTTTTTTAGGACTTTATTATCTTCCCTTATGAAGCTCAATTGAGTCAAGTGAGTGAATGTACAACTGGACGTGTCTATATCCTCAACTTCAAATCATCCAATAACAAAGAATTCTATTGGATGCAAAGTAAAGACAGTGACAAGGATGCTGAACTGATTGATCGTGTGAATAAGATCATCAATGATCCAGGACATGTACGTGATATGGATTTTGAAGGAGAAGTCACATCGGATTTGATGCCTGATCTGAGGAACATGAATACACACCAGGCACTATCACACATCATGGACAGGTAAAGGGAGGGAGAGAGAAGAAGAGGATGGAGTTACTCATTCATGTTTAGTCCTCGTATTTCTATCTCAAGTGAAAAGTGGAAACAGGTAAAGACGGTATTAGATCATGTTCAGTTACCAGAGAATGTATCTCCACTAGAGTTGGATTCAAGTACATTGACTCCTATTCTACATCACTCTGAAATCAGGTCTTCTCTATTCCCTTCTGTGAGTGACCAAGAGAGAACAACAGATGAAGTAAAGGAACTGGTAAGGTCAAGTGCAGTACAAGAACGACTACAGAAGTTGAAAATAGCACTTGAACAAGATCATCTACAGGATGTAGTGGAGATACTGCATACAGAAAAGGGTAAGACAAGGGAGAAGAGAAGAGAAAGTGTATTTACTTTTTATTTTATTAGACGTCACTTCCTTCTTACAGGCTGTGTCCCATTTGGCATCTCACATGGATACTATGTAGTGTAGAGAAAATAAATAAAATGACTTGTATAGTTATACCTGTCAACTATCAAGTGTATCTTTTCACACATCTTTCATCTATCTCTTTATGTAGACCTTCATTCTCATATTTAATAAACAAAGGCTCTATAAGAAAAGAGAGTTCTAAAGAAAAAAGAAGAAGAATTTTCATTTTTTTTATTCTTTTGATTATATATAGCATAAATGGGGGTATCTGATTGGTCCGGATGAATAAACTAATCCTCTATCTCATTGTAGTTCTTTACTCTTCTTGATCTGTACTGTTTGATACGTTCATATTTATACCATAAATTACCCAGATCATTCACCATCACAAATAAACAACCACCTAGCAGGTTTCTTTGTATTGAACTAGGGAAGTTGACTTGAATCCATTTGAACTTATTGAGTAACCTATAAGTGAATAGAGTGTGAGTCCTCTGCGGATACACATCAATAGATAGATATTTACCCTCCAATCATACTACTGACAGCTGGCCATAATAATGTACTCATGATAGACAATCCGATATCATGGCTTCCTGTTCCCTGTAACATCTCTCTCTCTAAATTGCGTTCTCTCTCTGATATACTTCTGTATTTATTCTGTTGAGTGAGAATGGTGGCATCTTGTAAGGAAAGTGTCTTTGTGAGTTGTTTCTGTACGAGTTTGAATGCTGTCTTATAGAACAACCTATTCGAAAAGAACATCAACAGGAACTCATTATCTTCTTCATCTTTCAATTACCTTAATCCCGGAACTAAGGCTATGGTGAGTGCAGGCGACATGGGCCATGTCAACTTGAGTGTTCGATGTGTGTATCCAGACGCCCTTAATAATGTCATGGCTGTCACAGGCAAGACGACATCACCCCAACGAGTCTTTGTGGAGAACAAGAGGAAAGGGATCAACGGTAACCCTAACCAACTTCTCCAAGTCCAGTGAGCAGGATTACCAATCAACCTCTCTCCGTCTCTAGGTCCAAATAATGTCATGACTGAGAATGCACCGTAGGTGGTGCATGTGATAAATACAGAACAACCTACTCCCAATACAGCCACATAAGGAGCACTTGCTCTGATAATAGCGTCCACAAGAGCCATGAATGCCAATCTGACTGTACTGTGTTGAGATAAGTGATATGTAGTGGAACACTGAGGACACTTGACCTTGTAAAGAGTCAGTAGTCAAATAAAACATCTATTCTTGTCAAGTGCTTACTTTCTTGGTGATAGATCCTTTCTGGTTCTCAGCTATCCAATCCAATAAACAGGTCTGATGTGCTTCTAATGAACATTGACAAGGCTTTACCCACTGTCCTTGTGAATCAGAAGCATCTCCAAAGCATATCCAACACCTTTGTTCTTCTCGTTTAGTTAAAGACATAGAGGAAAAAAGAAAGAAAAAGAGAAAAAGAAAAGGTGAGTTTTAAGTTGGAAGAGTGACGTAGATCCCCAAAAATAAATAAATAAAACTCTGGGAGAAAAAAAAATTGTTGACACGGCTTAGCATCTTCCCCTTATGTTCTTCTTAGTAAATGTTCACGCCTTTCCATGGGCACACAACAAAGGAAAAACTAACGTTACCTTCTGTTTCATAGAAAGAGTTATCACATACAATCACTCTTCATCCGTCCTATTTTGGACCCAATATGCACCAACAGTTAAAAGATAAATTATATGCAGATGTAGAAGGCACATGCTCAGGAAGATATGGGTATATTATCACAGTCGTGTCATTATCTAGTTTCGGTAAAGGAAAGATATTACCGGGATCAGGGTTATCAGAGTTCAAAGTGAGCTATCAGGCCATTGTGTTCAAGCCATATAAGAATGAAGTATTGGATGGCATAGTGACAACAGTAAACAAGGTAAAGATTGGTTTGCTTATATGAAAGAGAGGTGTTAATGGAATAAAATAGATGGGATTCTTTGCTGATGTCGGGCCACTTCAAGTATTTGTATCCAACCATGTAAAGTATATAGAGAGACGTGTATGGAGAAGTGTATTATGGAAGTGGAGTATTATATGTAGAGTGGATATATGAACAGTTGGAATCTATATACAGTGGATATATCATATGAGTGGATCTATAAATGAGTGGGGATCTATGAGGAGTGGAAAGTGGATATAGATGAAAGTGGAAAGTGGATATAGACGAAAGTGGAGAGTGGATATAGATGAAAGTGGAGAGTGGATATAGATGAAAGTGGAAAGTGGATCTATGAGCAGTGGAAAGTGGATATAGATGAAAGTGGAAAGTGGATATAGATGAAAGTGGATATACACACTATGAGTGGATATACACATATATACACATACTTAAGGAATGACATGTTGACAGGATATGATCAGAGTACTCGTATAGATACTAATAGAATACACTTCATCCATACACTCCATTACCATATAGACACACTGAAGTATTTCTAATCGTATTCTATTTCTATAGCTTATACCCAATGATATGAAATTTGATGCCAACGGTAATCCACCCTGTTATTCCTCAGAAGACCAAGTAAGTTAATAAACAAAGAGAAAAAGGAGAAGGTCATTCATTAACCCACACCCACTATAGGTGATACAAAAAGATGTTCAGGTGAGATTAAAAATAGTGGGTACACGTATTGATGCCACAGAGATAGTAAGTAGATCTTTATTTATAAAAAAAAAGGAGATGAACTGATTGACTGTTCTTCAATAAGTTTGCCATTGGTACTATTAAAGAAGATTATTTAGGTGTGATTTCACCTTAAATAAGATGGAGGTACATAGATGTTGGGGTGTTGATGCACGTGACAATTCGTTGTCAATTGCCTATAGGCTTCCTAATCAAATAAACCAACCATTTTTATTCCGTCTTTTTCACTTTATTTTAAACCATTAGATTGAAGTATGTTGCAATCAAATGAATCTCGATGATGATTGGCTGAATACGCCATTTTTAGTATTTCTGATTGGGCAGAATATCAAATGGTTGAATCCAACTGTGGCTTTAAAATCAATCAAGAAAAAAAAAAGGGGGGATATTTTTCCTTTGAAAAAAAAAAAAAAAAAAAAGATATTTAAATAGGAATCATTCTTTGGTATCCCAATTGGAGGGTTTTTTTCTTTATCAAAACAAAATATCAATTATTCAACCATGAGCGAGACATTTCTTTTCACTTCTGAATCTGTAGGAGAAGGTCATCCTGGTAAGTCGTAGTCAATAAAGAGGGTAGTCATGGTTACTTAATTCCTTACTCTTTCAGACAAGATCTGTGATCAAGTCTCTGATGCCATTTTGGATGCTTGTCTTGCTCAAGACCCCATGTCTAAGGTTGCCTGTGAAACTGCTGCCAAGACTGGTATGATCATGGTGTTCGGTGAAATCACCACCAAGGCCAACCTCGATTACCAAAAGATCATCCGTAACACTATCAAGCAAATTGGTTATGATGACTCTGAGAAGGGTTTCGACTACAAGACCTGTAATGTGTTGGTTGCTATCGAACAACAGTCTCCTGATATCTCCCAAGGTTTAGTACAGAAGTCATTCAACATTGAAGACATTGGTGCTGGTGATCAAGGTATTATGTTTGGTTATGCTACTGATGAAACACCCGAGATGATGCCTTTGACTGCTGTCTTGTCTCATAAGTTGAATAAGCGTATGGCTGATTTACGTCGTGATGGTACTCTCTCTTGGTTGCGTCCCGATTCCAAGACTCAGGTCACTATTGAATACAAGAACGACAATGGTGCTATGGTTCCTCTTCGTGTCGATACCGTTGTCATCTCTGTCCAACATGCTGCTGAAATCGAGACTGATGTTCTCCGTAAGGCCTTGATGGAACACATTGTCAAGCCTGTTATCCCTGCTTATCTCTTGAAGGATACTGTCTACCATCTCCAACCCTCTGGCAAATTCATCATTGGTGGTCCTCAAGGTGATGCCGGTTTAACTGGCCGTAAGATCATTGTTGATACCTATGGGTAAGTGATGATAGTGTTTATAAAGTGTATTTACATATCACTCATCTATTCTCCTTTATTTAGTGGTTTCGGTGCTCATGGTGGTGGAGCTTTCTCTGGTAAGGATTGGTCCAAGGTGGATCGTTCTGCTGCTTACACTGCCAGATGGATTGCCAAGTCTTTAGTCCATGCCAAACTCGCTCGTCGTGCTCTTGTCCAACTCTCATATGCCATTGGTGTTGCTGAACCCCTCTCCATCTTCGTTGACAGTTACGGTACTTCTTCCAGAACTCAAACTCAATTAGTCGAAATCATCCGTCAAAACTTCGATCTTCGCCCTGGTGTCATCGTCAAAGAATTAGATCTCTTCAAGCCTATTTATCAAAAGACTGCTGCCTATGGTCACTTTGGTCGTGATGAATTCACTTGGGAACACCCCAAGACCCTCAAGTTCTAAAAAAAAAAAAAACAGAAGCTCCCCCGTCTATTTTTTTTACCCTCTCTTTCCCATGTATAAAAAATTAATAATAATAATATTTATATTTACAAGAACCCACTTTTCCCTGTACAAAAATAAATAAATCAACATATAAAAAACAAAAATTCCAAACATTTTTTATTTATTTATCCTGTGAACGAGAAGTTCGTTCTCGGCCTTCCTATTCTACTCGCTTTTGATTTCTTGATGACAGGTTGTTCTTCATCCATCTGGAATGTATCTTCTCCTGCACTAAAGAGTCTGTCTACATTGGATGGACTCAGTGCAGGTGTAGAAGGACTGGATTCATCTGCCAATGTTTGTTTCCTTGATCTCTTATTACTCTTGATCGACTTCTTCTGCTGTTCTTCTTCTTTTCGTTTCAACTGGAACTGTAATTTATCCTCTAATTCTGTTTGGGATACACAGGAATCAGTTTATTTCCTTTGTATCTGTTACTGTTCTTACCTTCATCATCCAAGAGTAAAGATACAATCTCACGAGGCTTGAAGTCCACCTGTCTGAACTCTCCACCTGATATCACCACTTTTTGAATCTATGAAAAAAAGATGAATTTCCTTATCCATAAATCGTTATCTCCTTATTACCTCGTCCTTTTGTTTTGCTCTCTGTAAGATCCTCTCTTCAATCGTTCCCTTAGTAATCAACCGATACACAGTCACTTGCTTTGTCTGTCCTAAACGATGAGCACGATCCATCGCTTGTTGATCCACTGTGGGATTCCAATCGCTATCATAAAAGATCACTGTATCTGCTGCAGTCAAATTGATGCCCAATCCACCTGCACGTGTACTCAACAAGAAGATGAAGATTTCGGGTCTCGTTTGCCAATCCTGTACCATGTCCCGACGATCTGAGATCTTGGATGATCCATCCAGGCGTAAATATTTGTACTGTTTATACGCAATGTATTCTTCAAATAAGTCGATCATACGTGTCATCTGGAAGTAGATCAAGCATCGATGACCTTCGCCCTTAAGACGGTCCAGGAGTTTATCCATCGTGGCGAGTTTGCCTGAATCCAATATCAAGTCCTTCATCGCTAGAGAGTGGGGTGAGTCTAGGTGTTTACATCATCTTAGTTGAACTTACATGGTACTTTCATCCATGAGAATCCGTGTTTAGGTTCCGTCATGATTCCCCGCTGTGTCTGTTGTTTCACTCGACTGAGATCAGAAGAGAGTTCAGAAGGAACCATGTGTTCTGGTGTGCCATAGAAACAGGATCGAATGGTTCTATCAAATAACCTGGTTTGGTTCTCTCGAATGAACGAAACATCATCACATATCACTTCCACAGGGACAGATTGAGCCTAGGTGGTTTTTTAGTATTCAAAACAAACTTCCTTATTTCGTAAACACAACTTACTGCTGGTAGATAGCATTGGCCATAAAGATAGGCTGTGTGTGTGTATTGATCGGTGATATCTTGAATAGGATAAGATGTATGAGGTAAAAGGAACATGGCGTAAGTATGAATGGGTGCATTTGGATCATGTAAATAAAATGAACGTCTTGATCTTTGTTCTCTTCTTGCTAAATGATACATCCATCTCTGTATGAGATCAGCATGGAACAGATAATGGGTTTCATAAGGAGACATATCCACAAACCGCAGAAAAGAAAAGGCGGCATCTAATAAACAAAGATGAGTGTTCTCATCCATCTATCATGTCTTACTCTTTCTTTACCTGGTTCACTGCTCTGGGCTGATTCATGTATATGATGTGTGTCCCAAATAGACATCAAGTTATGTAAATAATGTGTTTCGAATCCTGCTCTTGTATGAGGCGACACTGTCCTCAACACTCCTCCATTTCTATATAACTTCTTGGGAATATGATACTTGATATGACTCTTGGTTGAATAAGGACAATAGAGTGAGGTCTCTTTGGATAGAGACCCTGATTCACTGAACTGGCAGAACGAGAAGGGAGACTGGACATCTCCTCTCTCAAACAGTTCAGGATGATTACAGACTTTTCTGAACTGCATCACCAAGTTCATCAGACTATCCATGTTCTCCATTTCACCCAACGAAGTGGCTTTCTCCAGTAACTCAGCAATCGATATCTTTTCCTTCAGTCCTCTGTAGAGAGCTCTCTGGCGAGCAGTGAGTTCACAGTACACTTCTACTTCGATCTTCTCGCCTAGTTCGTGTTGTACATTTCTCTTGATTCTTCGTAACATGAATGGTTTCAATATCATGTGCAATCTTCTTAACTGATGTTCATTCAAAGACCCTTTATTCTCGGCATGACTCTCGATATCCTTTGAGAACCACTCACTGAACTCTTCATGGGAATCAAACAAGGTGGGCATGATGAAATGAAGAAGGGCCCAGAGTTCCTGCATGCTGTTCTGGATAGGAGTACCTGTCAAAAGCAATCTGTTTCTACAATGGAATCCAAGCAACTGCTTCCATCGTGCACTGGACGAACTCTTGATTGCCTGTGCTTCATCTAAGATCATGTACTGCCACTTCACTCTTTGGAAATACGTCACATCTGTCAAGACCAGCTGATAACTTGTGATGACGATATGGAAAGGAGCGTCTTTTCCATACAACTGTTTCCTGTTCCAGAACTGACGCAAGATCTTCCTGTCTTTGGGATTACCCCAATAAGGCAATGCTCTAAACTGCGGAACGAACTTGGTGAACTCCTGCTGCCAGTTATGCAAGGTCGAAGCGGGTGCGATGACCAAGAAAGGTCCCCAGATATTGTGGACTTCGGCCAAATAAGCCAACAACGAAATCGACTGGACGGTCTTTCCCAACCCCATCTCATCTGCGAGAATACCATTGATACCTTGTTCATACAGATTGGCTAACCAATTCAGCCCTTTCAACTGATACGTCTTCAACTGACACATCAGCATATTGGGCTGCTGCACTTCTGGACCTGATCCCATACTGGATGGATCCTGGAAATTCATATCATCCAACGCCATAGCCACATCATCACCTGCCTCTCTTCTTCTCTCTCTCGCACCCTCATCAAACTCTCTTGTCTGTTCTCTCTGCTTCGCCAACGCATTCTGAGCACTCAACCTGGCTTGTTCCTTCAACACGTCTTCATCTTCTTCATCAAAATCGACTTCGCCCAAATGCGTGATCCCTGCACTTGCATCCAGATCGTAATTCAATGTCAAGGGTGTCGATAACCCTGAAGGTGCAGGAGGCACCGTCTCATCATCTTCACTTGTATCCTGCTTGATCTTCCTCCCAATAAAATGACTGTAGAGTTCGGTCTGGGTGATCAAGAAATTCAATTTACGTGCCTGTCTCTGAGCCTCGCGTCGCTCTTCTTCTTGTTTCAACCGATCCAACGCTTCCTTCTCTGCTTTCTTGCGTAACTCCCGTTCTTCCTTCTCGTTCTTTTTCCAGAACAACAACATCTCCTTCATGGCCTTCTTTGCCTTGTTCTGCATCTCTCGATTCGCCCGTCCTCCATTCGTGAGTGATCGACGGACTTCTTTCTGACAATACTGAGCGATCTTCTTACAGTTGCCGGATCGTGTCGCTTGCACTCGACTGAGGATACGTGTCATCCGAGGAATATCTTTTCGTGCAATGCTCAACCAAATCTTGTGTCTGTCGTCTTCGGCCACCGTGGGTTCTTCGATCTTGCGAGGCATACGTGTGCCGTATCGTTTTTGGTACAGGTGGTCGATATGTGATTTGATTTTGGCGTAGTGCAGGGATTCCTTGCGTTCGTATTCCTCGATCACTCGTTTACGACGGCGGTGGACGTCGATCATGAATTGGACCATTTCTTCTTTATGTGTTAAGTATATATCGTCGTCGTCGTCGGATGAGTCCGTGAGGGTGTACCGTGGTTTCGTGTCAATGTCACTCTCAACAGAAGAAGAATCCGATTCAACAGGCAGAAAACGGGTCTAAAACAGAGTATCAATCATTGTGGTTCATTTATAAAAGGGGGTGTCTATTACCTCTTCTTCTTCTTCTTCTTCTTCTTCATGTGGTTTGGGTGATTTGATAAGTGGAATATCCTCTGTATCTGTATCTGAATCAGCCATCTGGTATTGTTCTTCTGGATCACTGTTGAGGAGATTCTGTATTCCGTTTCGACGTTGATGGTCATGTTCAAATGAATATATTTGAGGATGAGGTAAATAAGGTTCATTAGGAGGTGAGTACACTGGATCAGTAGAGGTTAATAACTGAGAAATAGACATGACAGGTGAAATAGCAGGTTGACTTCGGTCCTAGATGATGGGAAAGAAGATTGAGTCAAATGGTTTAATAACTAGAAACGAGGTGCTTACACTGGGTGTTGACAGTGTTTCCTTGGACTAAATCCAAATGGTAAATAAAAAAACTAGAGGAGATACTCTGTATAGACTTACATGGTCTGTATAACTATTACGTATAGGATCAAATGAAGTGGTGGGTGAGACAGTAGGATAAGTGTATTCTCTTGTTGGCTGTAATAAAGACCCCTATTAGAAACAAAGTTACTCCTACGCGCTTCTCACTCTGTATCTCGTCTTTACCTGATAAGTAGAGCTACTACTGGAAGCATAATGTGTATAATCAGGTGTATAATTACTTTGTGTATTAGAAGCATAGGTGCCAGGATATCTGGTATAATCCCATTCTTCTGTTGTTATTGCAGGTATGGGAGACTCATGAGTCTGTGGTGACTGGTTAGGCTGTTCAAACCCCATAACAAAATAAGAATAAAAAATAAACAAACAGACAAAAAAAAAAATTTAAATATGGGAAGAGAACAAGAAAAGGGTTAAATGAGGAGTTGAGTAGTTTGCGTTGGTTGAAAAAAAAAACAATTGTGAAAGAAAAATGGTTTATACACTTCAACGGAGGGATTGGAAGTCCGGCAATAAAATGGCTTAGAATGGATGTTCAGTTGTTGTATTTACCAACTTTGAAAAGAAGGACTTCAACTCATAAACAGACAGTTTGATTGGTCCCGGAATCCGACTCTCTCACCCAATCACAGTGGCCCGAGATCAGATCTCACTTGGACAGATCACAGTCATTGAACAGGGGTAACTCATGAGAGTATCTTAAGTCATTCATTGCACACTCAAAAAGGCTTAATAGAGTTGTGCATTCTGAAAAAAAAAGATAGTTCAAACTCAGTCAACAAAGGATATTCATTGAACACCGTGTTTTATTATTTTCATTTTCTCTTGATATATATATACACACATAATATGTAAGCAAAAGACTGATTATGCTTATCATCTCGCACCCGAAGAACTCGAATATCCGAAAGACTGCCCAGTTTGCCTTATATTTGATCTGGATGTTCATCATCAATTTGATTTCCAAAAGTAACATTGGTAAGGGAACCAAAGTACTCTCAAATAAGTGAAATCTGAACATCGGTTTAAAACATAAAGATTCAATCCATGGTCTCACTCAGATAAAGTAATTAAGGAACAGCACAACTAGGTGCCAACTTGTGGGTCAGTATTATTCAAACTGGGCGTCAAAAAGAGGGTGTAAATTTCCTTTTTTTCCATTTTTGTATTCTTCTTTTCTTCTTCTTATGAGTTCATTGTTCATTTATACGGGCAATCTGATGAGGAATCACATTGTCACTACTGATAGTAATAAAGAAGTAATAGAAATACATAAGCTCTGAAATTTAGCGATTTATTTAGCCCCCACTATATAAAGATCATAGATGCTATTGAGGATACATTGACATTTGGATGTCATTCTGAGTATTCTCATTATAAGGAAATATGTAATTATTGGTTACCTAATAAGGTCAATCCATCGGATAGACCAGAACTAGATATCACAGGTAGTTTAGCTGGCATATATATATCTCTCTCTACTTATTTATTATTTCAGTCAAGTTCTATTCTCTTGATCCTTCTTGTTGTAGTATTCATGATGCACTTGATAGACTGAACATACTCTTGAATATTGACCGTATTGATTCATTTATACTCTCTCCTTATACTGATCTACCCTCACTCGATACATGGAAACAACTGGAACTCCAAGTACTTGAAGGTCGAATCAGTCAATTAGGTGTGACAGATTTGTGTCAGGATACACTAGACGATTTCATCAAGAATACATGTATTCAACCCACTCTTCATCATGTTCATGTCAATGATCAACTACCACTTGATCTACTTGCATTCTCAAAGGGAAAAGGCATTGAATCAATATACAATGGAGACACTGGAAGTAAGGAAGACCGTTGGCTGTTATTCATCTCTAATTTCATCTATTAGTGATTCTATCAAGTCATGAATTATCTCATTTACTCACTCGACATCAAATGGAACCACATCATCCACAATGGGTCATCAAATACACTATCTCTATATCATCACGCAATATAGTCACAGACAAAGGGTAAATAGTAGATACACACGCACACACACATTCACTCATGATGTCCTTGTTTAATAGTTATATAATAGCAGCCAAATAAACACACACACGCACATACACTTCTTTTTTTAATACTTTTACAAAATGACACACTTCTTTGACTTCTTAGTAGATGCATGTGGACATAAAACTGCTCTTATTGCTTCATCAAACACATTCTTGAGCCCTGTCTGTGTCAATGCTGAGCACTCTAAATACTTCACTGCCCCAATCTCCTTGGCCATTTGTAGACTCTGAGTATAAGTAATGGGCATCATGTTCTTTTGACGTAGTTTCTGAATGGTATCTGCATCTTCACGTAAATCCAATTTAGTACCTACCAAAATAATCGGTTTATTGGCCGCATGATGATTGATTTCAGGATACCACTAAAGGGGGGTGGTGGTTGAGTATACACACACATAAAGTTTTTATTTTATTTATATCTATTTTACCTTGGTCTTTACGTTCTCAAAGGAGGCAGGAGTGACTAATGAGAAACAAACTAAGAAGACATCTGTTTGTGGATAAGAAAGAGGTCTCAATCGATCATAATCTTCTTGACCTGCAGTATCCCACAGTCCTAGGCTGATTGGTTTTCCATCCACTTTGACATTGGCTGAGTAGTTATCGAATCTAATAAAAAGAGAGTTTATATGGGGGGGGGTCAAAAAATAGAAGGGTTTTTTATAGTTACACAGTAGGAACATATTCACCAGGGAATGCATTGGTGGTATAAGATATCAATAAACATGTCTTCCCAACAGCACTAGATAAAGAGAAGGAGAAAGAGTCAGTCTACCTCGTTTCTTTCTCTTTCTTATTCATTTTGTTTATTTACCCATCGCCTACAACTACACATTTAAGAGCCTGAAGACTCTGTTGCTGACTTTGATTATCCACTTTGAATAAAGTATTCTTATTTCTGGGATTCTTTTTTTTTTGATAAAGACTTTCCCCTTACCAAAAAAAAACAAATAAAAAAAAGGAAAATAGATAAGAGATGTGAGTAAGAAAGAAAGGATAAAGAAGAAAGAAGAATAGGGAGAAAACATATAAAAGTAAAAATAATAAAAAAAGGAGTAAACAAAAAAAAAGTGGGGAGCACAAGTTAAGGAGTAATGAAGAAGTTGATCCCAATACACCACACTTTAAGGTTTTTTTTTATCATGTTTGATTTTTTTTTTTTCAATTATAAATAGACCTTCTCCAACCCCACTCTCTTCTCTTCTTTCTCTTCATAAAAGATAAAAAAAGATGGCTTGGGTTGATGAAGAACAGATTGCATTTGAACAAGAAGTGGCACAAGTAAAGGCATGGTGGAGTTCCCCTCGATTCAAAAACGTCAGACGCCCCTATACAGCTGAATCCATTGTATCTAAACGTGGTACATTTCCTATTAGTTATCGCTCAGATGGTCAAGCCAAGAAACTGTGGTCACTACTTCAGAAGAATAAGGAAACAGGGGGTACTTCTCATACATTTGGTGCATTGGATCCTGTTCAAGTCACTCAGATGGCTCCTCATTTGGATACTGTATATGTATCCGGATGGCAATGCTCGTCTACTGCCTCTAGTTCCAATGAACCTGGTCCGGATCTAGCTGACTATCCCATGGACACTGTACCTAATAAAGTAGAACACTTGTTCTATGCTCAATTGTTTCATGATCGTAAACAAAGAGAAGAAAGGTTGGCCATGACTCCCCAACAGAGAGCAGAGGTGTCTGCCATTGATTATCTCAGACCGTTGATTGCTGATGGTGATACGGGACATGGTGGCATTACAGCCATTATGAAATTAACCAAAATGTTTGTTGAACGAGGAGCAGCTGGAATTCATAGTAAAGTTTAAATGTAACATATTTATCTATCTATATATATCCTAAACTTTTAATATAATTTCAGTTGAAGATCAGTCTCCTGGTACCAAGAAATGCGGGCATATGGCTGGCAAGGTACTTGTTCCTATCACAGAACACATCAATCGTCTTGTTGCCATTCGTGCTCAATACGACATCATGGGTGTTGAGAACGTGGTGATTGCACGTACAGATGCCGAAGCAGCTACATTGATCACCACCAACATCGATCCTCGTGATCATGAGTTTATTCTTGGCTCGACCAATCCTCATCTCCCTTCCTTATCGAGTCTCATGTTAGATGCAGAAGCCAAAGGTATCCAAGGTGCTGAACTCCAAGCCATTGAAGACCAATGGATGGAGCAAGCTCAGGTCAAGAAATTCAGTTCGGCCATTGTGGATGAACTCAAGAAGACGGGTCAAGAGAAACACGTGGATGAGTTCTTATCGATGATCCATTTCAAATCTTATACAGAAGTGGCTCAATTGGCTAAACAGAAGTACAATGTGGAGGTCTACTGGAACTGGGATGCCTGTCGTGTACGTGAAGGGTATTATCGATATGAAGGTGGTACTGAAGCAGCCATCTTCAGATCGATTGCATTTGCTCCTTATGCCGATATGTTGTGGATGGAAACAAAGAAACCTATCTTGGCTCAGGCTGAACAGTTCTCTCGTGGTGTCTTGTCGGTTTCACCTCAATCACTCTTATGTTATAACCTCTCTCCTTCTTTCAACTGGTAAAAGTTATTATTGAACAAAAGTTTGATCTCTTTAAAAATAACCTTGAACACTTTTAGGGATGCAGCAGGTTTGAATGATGATGATATGGGTAATTATATCTCAAACTTAGGTCGACTTGGATTTGTTTGGCAATTCATTACATTGGGTGGTCTTCATGCCAATGCACTTGTATCATGTAAGATTGGAAATGTTGAGTCGTGTCAGATTCTCATCTATTCTTCATTTCTTAGCTACCTTTGCCAAGAGTTTCAAAGAGAGTGGCATGTATGGTTATATCTCTCAGATTCAACGTAAAGAAAGAGAACATGATGTAGATGTATTACAACATCAGAAATGGTCAGGTGCTAATTATGTGGATGAATTGATGAAGGTCGTCACTGGTGGAATGTCTGCTACAGCTGCCATGGGTAAAGGAGTGACTGAAGATCAATTTAAGAAATAAGGTTTTAAGGGGGAGGACAAACATTGTAATAAGAATAGGAACTTCATCGTTGTTAATAAAAAGAAGGGTCGTTTATGACGCACTTGAATTTCAATATGACTTTGGGGTGGATCAACCTTATTTTAAGCTTTTTTTTTTTGTGGATGAGATTGGTATTTGAACTGGAAAGATAAGGATTTCTCGGGTAATCTTATGATATTCTTAATATGAATTTCATATGATAGATGGTGTATTGACGTTACAAATGTTCATACATTATTTCGGCTATCATATTACTGGATATGGATGTTGAAAATTTTCATCATGAGGATGGAGGCCTGCTCTTCTCAATGGGCCATCCTCGACATTGACAGCTCGTATCCCGCAAAAGAGCAACCTACCAAGAAACAAGTCCAAGTCTATCTGCTATGCATATTCTTTCCGGGACTATATCTCGGCCATTTATCTACAGGCCACGTTCTATATTCGAACATGGCTGGATACACATCCTATGCGGACATTTTCTCTCTTCACCGCTTATGGGTCCCGCCCCATTGAGAATCCCCTATACACACACATTGTCGGCAACACATCCTATCCACACATGAAGTGAGGCTTTCATTGTAACCGTGTTTGATGAATGGGATGGAAGTGTAACGGTCATTGATTTATTGTAACAGTAAAGTGTAGTCACGCTCCTCTTCCTGTGTTTACATCTTTTTCTTCTCTTCTTCAATTTACCTAATGAACACCCTCGAACCACGTGAAATCAAAACCATTGTCGACTCACTGGACAAGAAGTCAGTTTGGCGGTGCCTGACAATCAACAAAGCATGGTACACTGTTTGCATTGCATATGTCCTTCGTCGCCTTGTATTCACCAAAGCAACCCAACTGATCAAACTCGTCCATATCCTATCGTCTGTTCATCAGAGGAGAGAAATCAGGCATTACACAACTCATCTTGACATATCCCGAGCACCTATTGATCATCGTACTTTTATTGTAACCCTGAACCTCGCGACTCATTTTCCTAATCTCGAGTACCTGTTTGTTCCTACCGCTACGAGCATCATCAGGTGTTTAGTGGACAGACGAAATTCCAGCGTTGCTCGTTTGAAGTACCTGCATTTTTACAAACCCAAGATAAAAGATATGAGTGACGTGATGACATGTTATCAACAGTATAGTCATACACTTGTGTATATGGACCTGAGTACACAGGAAAAGTACGATGGCCTTGACCATAAATACCTCCGTCTGAGCGTTCTGCCAATGTATCTGAATTACTTCGATCAATTGGAATACTTGATATTCAAACCACACGGATTTCTTTTTGATGGCGGTTTTTTACCGCTTATTATACAATCGTTACTCAAGTTAAAGAAGTTATCGTATACAGGAAACTTACTCAATTACTCCAAAGTGAACGAGTGTTCACCACGACCGGCACTGGTCTTTGCTGATATCGAAGTCACTATCTTCACAATGAAGGACGCTCTTTATATAAGAAACATATTTACACACTTGAGAGATCTAACACTACTCATCAAAGGCTCCGTCAATAATCTGTACAACATCATCTCTATGTTGATAAAGATACCTAGTCTGCAGACATTGAGTTTGAGAGCAGCCAAACTAAAGATATATCAGGTAAAGAAAGGGTTGACGGCATTTTGGGAGTATGCTGATGTGTCAACGGAACGAGTATTTGAACCAAGAAACACAGCAGAGTTTGTTGTGAATTTATGTGAGAACGAAATGGATCTGTCTATGGTGAAAGATCCCAGCACAGGCACGAAAAGAATGAACTCGTATACCAGTCTTGCCAGTGATGACAATTTCTCGTATGAAATCTTTTTGAACAAACTAGGTCGGTACTTGCATAAGGTGGAAATACCTTATTCACCGTACTTGGACGCCAATACCATCGTTCAAGCGTGCCCGTACTTGGTTCATCTGACGTATCGAGATATCGAGGAATTCAGTAAACCGTTTTATCACTTGAGCAGACTCACATTCACACTTATTGATAACTGGACATTGAGAGCAGTCCAGTCTTCTTTTCCTAATCTGAAAACACTCGATCTCGATATGCATCCATCTACCTTTCGGTTTTGTAAAGGGGTTATCTATTATTTGCAGTTACCTGAGACAGGGCTAGAAGAATTGGTGGTTTCATATAAGATGAGTCTTGGATGGAAATTGGTAGTAAGAAGAGAAGTGAGCTCGTTCAGGCTGTTTGATTGGTATGTGTGTCCAAAGACAAATAGGTTGATCAAGGATCCAGGTGATGGTGTAGTAGAGATGCTACGACAAGAGACAAATAAAAAGATATGTGTATTACGATCATCCACTTTAACCAGTCTAAAAATAAAGGAAATGCCTGGCGATGATATTGGGTAATTCATATGAATATTTAATAAACATTGGCATTTTCAGTGTGAATGATACCTTATGGAAATATCAAATGGATGTTGCAGATAGATGGAGTTTATTCTTTTACAACAATCAAAAGTTCCATACATTTTCTATTCTATTTATTTACGACAATAAGCTCTTGTACTAACAAGAAGAACAAGAAGATCGCATGCAGAAGCCGGTATTTTTGTGTGTTTTTTTTTGGCTTAGAACAAGCAAACCAGATGACCCAAAAAAAAAAGTTAGAAGAAATGGTTGAGCGGCCTTCATTGCTGCCGTGGGGGGCACAACCGGACGAGACAGAGGGCTGTATCATGTTGAATACAAGCGACTATTGAGTTCTCTTTCTTATGCATATTACTAGAGAAGAGAAAAATAAGTAACTTCACATGGTGTATATTATGGATTTGATCTACCCAGTCAACGATGATTTCCACACACCATCGGAACGGGGGTTAGATCATAAGAGAATCTAACTCTGACTGAACTGGTCTGATGGGATCTTACCCAAAGAAAACAAAACTACGTGGTTACCCTGTTCATGAAACGAGGTCCCGCATGAGCTGGAAAGCAATATGGCTATGCTGATTGGTATGTTTGGTACCAAAAAAAAAGTCTTTTAAAAGTCAATCTTATCATCATCTTTATCAATGAAAAGTTGTTTACCGACAACAGAAAGAAAGAGGATAGTGTTGTCATCTAAAGGCAGGCATCCACTTTTATAAAATGCAGTGTGGCTTATTTACAGTGTGAAAGGGTGTGCTTGTGTATGTGTTGTGTGTAGTCATGAAACACTTGAGTTGAACCTAGGTAAATTAAAATGAATAGGGCCTAATGATATGCATCCATTTATTCAGGATGTATATGCATGTGATTGCATAACAGTGAAGGATCTATCAATCACTGTAGAAAGAGTAAATAGAGTATCAAGTAGATATTCAATGAACACCAGTACGACCATCCTTCCTCTTTGTAACCCCAAACACCATTCTACTTACAGGAAGCTATGACGTTTTTCATCATTGTATACATACATAATCACACATCAGAACACAAAAGGCTCGTTTTATTTTATTTTCTATGGCTATATACAAAGGGGGAGGGTATAACAAACGGGATTTATTTGGATTGACTCAATATGGACTTGAGTGTTTCATAAGTAGGAAAGAAGATACCACAAATACCAAACCACCACACACTTCTTGGAAACGCACCCACAAAGAAGGCACGGTAAGTTTCCCTGAATGGATTCTGTCTCGATAAAGTATGATTCAGAATAGACCGTGTCATCTCAGTCACCGTCACTGACTGTTTATGTGCAATCATCTTTGTCCTGAGCACATCCATGGGAGTAGTAAAATACCCAGCCAAGAACCCACTGATGCCTCCATACAGCACACTCTGACCGGTAGGTATATCTGCTTCTAATTCCTCAAAGGCAGCTCCTGCCACCACCTTGTGCCTGTACTCTCTTGATCTCTCAAATGCTTCTTTCATCGATCGATGATGAAACGCCTTGAAGTTCTCATACGATACCAAGAGGATGATCATGAAAGGTGAGTCGCGTGCGGCTATAGCCCAGAACCCACGAAACAGGCCTTTGGGTCCTTCTTCTTTCAGGGTCTGTTGAATGACATACATGGCAGAAGCAGATGATTGGTAATGATTGATTTGCAGTTTAGCTGTGATGACTTCTCGAGGCACTTTGATAAGACTGGATGCGAGGTCACCAATGACAGCAGAAAGCGCAGTGACAGGAATGGTCCAGCCGTTCTTTTCTTTAGGTAGCATTTTGGATTTACAGAGTTCGTATGTACTGAATCTGGCTCCTCCTTGGCCTGCTGCTCCAAGTGCAGATACAAAGAACCCTTTGCCAAGGCTTTGGAGGGTGGCTCGGGAGAATACCACTCGTCGCCAGTTACCGGTAGTGTCTGCTTGAATACGGGTCTTGATGGTGTCTAATGGGTGCATACATGCATAGGAAAGAGATAGACCAGTGGCTCCAGAAATAAAATGAGCTAAAGAAGAAGAGATGGGTTAAGATAGGTCAATAAATAGACAATAGAGTGTTTATTGTGTTTTACTTTTGAATTGATCCATTTGTTATTTTGATTGTTGTAATGTGTGTATATGTTTATTGGTTTGTTAATGTGTGTGTGTGTGTGTGTGTGTATAAATGAGTAAAAGAATGGGTTTCTTATTAAAAGAAAGGGGGGAACAGTTGGATATTTGGTTATTAAATAGTAGAATCAGATAATCTGTATTAGCCAATATAGAAAGGGTTGTGTTATAGTGAGTCAAATAAGCCCCTATCCAATCAAATATTATACTCCTGCAAACACAATACGACTCATTTCCTTGTTTCTAAAATTGATTGGTTTTCCCCTCTTATTTACCACCCAGAAAAGAGGTTTTTGATGACACCCCGAACACCTTTGACCATAGGCTGATCTTTGTATTCTGGTGTAGTTGGATGGTACATGATCACACCCATCTTACCAAACATGAGAGTATCATTGATATTGATACGCTTATAGAGTCCAGTGGTCTCATCGTAGACGAGCCGAATATCACATTGTTCATTCTTTGGGTCAAGCACAACACCGATTAAGTGGTGATCCAATAGTGTGCCGTGACTAGCAAGTGCCTCCTGGCTGGATTTAGGATCATCATAAGTAATACAAGTCCAATTGCCTGTATCTGAATGGGAATATTCTCTGATCAGTCCATATTTACTGAAATGGTGAATCAGTTTGTCATTGGAGGCAGGTGAATATCCAAATACTCGGATAGTGGTGACAATGGCTTCAGGTTGACTATAGGGAGAAAGAGTGAGTACGTGATCATGGATAGAAGAAAATGCTTAATACATTGGAATAGCCGATACTTTGGGTGATTCGTCTGAAGGAGAGAGGGGGGAAATCAGTTCATGTAAAGTATATGTGGGTTATGTTGGTGTTTACCTTTCTTGGGTACTGGTATGCCATCCCCAAATATGCCCATGTTCGCATTAGCCATCTTCTTCTTGATGCTAAAGAATAGTTATTAACTCGTTGTCTAGTGATCATGTTTTTGTTCCCTATGATACTTTACTCTGTAGTGACTGGTTCTTTCTGCTGCTTTTGTTCTGTCTGTAAACACAGAGAGTTCAGTCGAGTTGACTTTCATACGACCTCTTGTCACTTACATTAGATAATATATGGGATAATCTTCTATCTCCATAGCCTAAATTAATAGAGCCTGATCTTGCTAATTTGTTCTTTGGTATCTCTTTTTCTTCTTCATGTTCTCCATTCAAGAAGAAACAAGGTATTCTGTTCTCTCGTTCATACTTCTGACGAACCGTTTCTGGTTGTTCTATGACTGGTTCTATTGGTTTTTCAGGTTGAACTGGTGTTGAACCCACTGACTGAAATAAAGTATTCATAGAGAAAGAAGGGGGAAAGTAAACAAAAAAAAAAAATGAAAAAAAATTATATATATGAAAAAAAAATGATTCCCCTTTCAGATATAAAAATTTATTCTTTTGAAGCCTTCTGTTACTCTAATGAGTAGGAAATTACGTATATTATGTTTACATGGGATGGTGCAGAACAGTGTGGTGTTTAGAAAGAAGACATCTGTTATTAGGAAGAAGTTGGACAAAGTGGCTGAATTGGGTAGGTCAGATGAGGAGGAAGAAAATGAAGTGATATTCATATTGGAAAAAAAATAAAGTCTATGTTACTGCTCCTCAGGTGACAGTGGATCCTAGATACACGAGTGAGGAACAGCGTATGGCAGCCATGGATGAGAATGCCCCAGAAGGTATAACACACATAACATCGAGGGACTTAGTATTGATATTTGGGTAGAATTGAAACCGTTTGCATGGTGGATATCACAACAGTCCATGAAAGAAGGGTTTTATGAAGGGTTCCATGAATCCATTGACTATCTGAAAGCAGTCATGTTAAAAGAGGTAGATATCTAGTGTGTTATTATGAAGTAAAGAGATAGACTGAATGTGTTGAATATAGGGTCCATTTGATGGTGTATTTGGATTCTCACAAGGTAGGAAGAAAGAAGAACGATGGATCATTCAGTACTCAAATCATTTGCATTAGGTGCCTGTTTGGCTGCTATCTTATTAGTGGCTATGGAGAATAGAACATTGTTGATCGGTAACCAATTCAATCACCCTCAATTCAAATTTGCCATATTGGCTGCTGGATTCAAGCCTACTCATCAAACTGGATTGGATTCATTATGGTCGCATCAAATAAAGACACCCACATTACATCTTATTGGAATGGAAGATAAGCTGATTCCTCCTGAATTACAGCAAGGGCTAGTTGATCAATGTATCCATCCAAATGTACTTAGACACACTGGAGGGTAAGAACAGACGATGAGATGATAAACCAATCATGAACTAACCACTCTTTATAGTCATGTTGTGCCATCCAATGCAATGGCTAGAAATGAAATCACTGCATTCGTATCCTCCTTCATAGACAAAATAGAACAATAGAACGCATAATAGAACTGATTAGAGAATGGGAAAATGGTTAATCAATAACATTTTATTTTTCATATATCAAAAGAACTTTCTTCTTTCTTTTCTTTTTTCAAATACAAATTACAAACAAACAAAGAATAGATGAAGAAAAGTGGCATAAGAATGATGAGTTAAGAGGTGGAGAGAGAGAGGGGGGGGAATAAATAAAGGTATTTGAGAGTGGGGTTAAACATAAACATAAATAAGATCATCTTTCTTTCTTTTTTCTTTTTACATTTGCTGATGATAATAGGTGGGTTCAACGTCATATTTATATTCATTCATCACCTCCACTGTCTTCTGTTTTCGTGGCTTCTTTCTGCCAAATAAACTTAACTGATGAAGCAACCTTCTTCTTTCAAGATGTAAGTATCTGATCTCATTTTGATAATCTTCTTCCCTCAGTTTACTCTGACAGACCCATTCAAGTGCCTTCTCGATGATATATGCCTTGGATGGGCGACGATGTGTTTGTACATTGGGTAATGCATCTGCTATGAGTTGAAACCGATTATTCAGTTTCTTTCTTCTTTCTCTCTCAACAGCATTATGCTCTGCCCTTCTATCTTCAGTCGTGCCTTGATTACTTTGAAGGAAGTGTCAAAATGGGTGTACACATACACATACACATATATAATACTGTTCTTTACCTGGTGTCTGTAGGAATAAATGTGGGATCAGGAAATGGAGATACATTGATGAGATTATAGTCTGTGGAATATGTGGTAGTGCCGGTAGAATAATCATGAAGGAAGTTCATGTCTGATGAGTAATAAGGTTCATACATATTTGAATAGTTGTGATGATGAAGTGAAGAACCTACTTTGTTTGTTCTCTTTTATATCCTGTAGTTCTTTGATGGGATAAAGTGTGTAACATGATTATAGAATACGCCATTTCACAACATGCCCGTGCTTGATCATTCAAGCACTGTCTAGATATTTATTTCCTTAATTACTCGTAGAGGTCTATATATAGAGAGAGACTGCCCAATGACTATGGTTACTTCTAGCTGAATGCGTCAATTCAGCTTGAGTTCATTTGCCTTTCATTGTTTAAAATCTTCTGTCCTTTCCTTTCATAGTGCTACAACATATATGTATATATATATATATATCAATTAGTCTTTCCTACCCTTCTTAATTTAGTAGCAGTTTTGCCCTTAAACATATATACATATGTACGTATCATTATATTGAAAAGATATACTCTACTTCGACTATTCATTTGCTCTCTTATGGAGTGTGACTAAATATAATTACTTTCTTAGTTATCTATACAGAAATCAAACTTTACTCTAAATATAAAAGGGTAATCAGGTACGACATTGATATGCATATGCACAGACTGTTCAGTTTCTCCCCGGGATGACAATTACATACATTCACTAGCATCACAAATAGATAAGCTAGATCAGTCTATAGAAAAAGGCGGGGGGCAGGAATGAGTTCTAACTCGATCCCCTTATTCTCACTTATTACTCAAAATAAACTACATCTGAGCGCGATAAATATAGCGGATCTTCCTATTTACGACTATTTCGATTTTATACCCCATATGACACTCTAGTGAAACTAAGGGCTACTTTACCTGAATTAAGTATATAAGAAATACAGAAAAAACGTTTTTTCATTCCACTATGTTAGAAGTTAAAGTGGGGCCTTCTCAATATAGAAGTTTCAAAGATTTGTTGCACATGATGAAGGTGAATGGTCATGGATTAAGAGTAAACTAGAAAAGAGATTGATCATGTCATAAATTAAGATGGCAAGCCTATATCTCCTCATTGTTTTATGTTGTGTATGGTCTAGAATTTGCAATGACTATATAAATACTTTTTCGCATGCATAATTCCATCTACTTTCTATATCTGAGTTATGTAAGAATATAACTGGTTATTTATCATGGAATAAGTCAATGCTTTAAACAAATGATGGAAAGGAATCTCAGAAGGAATAGACAACAGAGGGCTAGGCAGATGCTATACTTTTTTCTTGGATTGATATTTAATAGGTGTAGTGTGGGTTAATAGGCACCAATGATTGGGTACACCACGGATGCGACACGGCTGTGTAATGTTAATTGGAATAGGAAAGAGTGTTTTCGATAGGCATATCTAGAAAGTATATAGCAGGGCTTGTCACTAAATTCTATGATCTACTCAGTCTTGTTCATCAACAAGATCTTATATGCCATCCACTGCACTCTACTGTATTCTCATAAATAAATAAAAGGATATATATATATCTGGACCATTACTTCATACCACGTGTATGTTTTCTTATATGTATGTGTTTACTTAATGTTTTATGCAGACACTTCTCCATTAGTTTTCTTTCATGTCGTGTCACATTTACTCGGGAGACAGAGGTAGTAAGATAATAGCTATTTGAGATCAGGGGATAAGTTTAACCGTTTATAAAGAATAAAAACACAAGGGGAAGATCATCTTTTATTATTATATGGTTTGACATGTGTGAAGGGGAAAATAAAATAATAAGTTTATTCTTATTCATATAGTATTCAATGATACGTTCCTCATCTGTCAATAGTGTGGACTTGTCACCCGAATCTATCGTCCTACATATCCATTCAATGGATGGTTTCGTATTTAACCGAGTACTTTATTTTTATTCCTCTCTTCTTGCTGAGCTAAATGAGATCTCAATCACTTTTACAGTAGGAAAAATATCCTTAACTTATATGTATATCTGTTTGGTAAAATAAAGCGCATTGGTATCAGTTTCTCAATATGTCAATGGTGTTTGCCTTAATTGCCTTAATTGGGCATGTGGAAGATCGGGGAATCTCCTCAGGATAGAACAAGAAGCATACCTAATTAGGGCTCCTACTCCCCCAGACATTCTAAAATGTTAATAGTCTCTGCAAATAGCCGAGTCTTTTGATACACTCTTTAATACTTCCAGAAGGTGTAATATCATGGTGTGATCTGTAATTTCTTTGTTCTCTTTTTATGTTCATAATTAAAGTCTTTACTTAAATCCCAGCAATACGATAAGTGGTTGTGGGATCCCTTAATTGGGTTCAGACCTGCTTTCAAATGCAAAGCTCTGTGTTATGAGATAAAATCTATCGGCTTGACCACAGAAAAACAATTGCTATGGAGTTTTGATTGATCATGCATATTCACATGCCATCAGTCATGGGTATATTCAACATCTATCCTTATTATTACAACTGCGACCACAATAAACAGGATTGAAAATAACATCATGGAGATGGACGAGGTATCAAAATAGGGTTCATGTGCACATGTTACTCAATGCAAGAGATATTAAAGTACAACACACTACTGGAGAAATATCACAATGAAGAATATATACAAAGCTGTGGGTTTTGGAAGGCGTGAGTTCGTGTGGTAAGACAGAACTCGAGGATTACATTACCCGAGGCTGTTGGTTGTACTTTCTTGGCAGACCCTTCTGCATCTTCTTCCAATGATAAAGAATAGTGGCATCCGGAAGTGATGTAAGTTTATGTCTATAGACTCCGAACAGATCAATCAAGCAATCTTGTTGCAATTCATTGTTTGCCCATTTCCCTCATATTCAAACAATTTTCTGTCATTATATAAAAGTCTATTGAATAATCACTTGTAATTATCATAAGCAACATCTGCTTCATGTTGTACATACTATTCATTATAGCCGTATAATGAGAGACATTACCTTAAAAGTTGAAACTATCAATATGAATAGTTGTAATGGGGTAAAAGGGGGGTATAACGATATCCCTAGGATAACACACAACCTATAATTAGCATAAAATCAAATAATAGGCAGCTGAGCAGAATATATTTAGATGAATGATGATTCATATCCCTTCGTCCCTTATAAAGTACTTGATAAGAGTTTTCCGCGTATACATTTTGAAGATTTAATATCCAGCTGTCAAATAAAACAGTAATGGATGAATCCCTTCTCTCCCGTAGCCATATAAGCAGTCACAAACCTGCGGCCATACTATGAAAACCTAATTATCAGTAGACTGATCCAGTTCAAATAATACCGCTTTCATAGAAGTAATCAATGGATACGGTACTTCTAACATTTATAAAGCTACCTCATTCTGAGGATTTCATTGCATAGTAGAGTAATAGTTTGCCAATATTACATAATAATTATGCCAATATCTCACGTTCATTTTCTAAAATAAGTATCTATTTTATTTTCAATAACAACTCATGAATGGTTATTTTATTTTTCCATCTGAAATGACACTCTTTCTCTTTAACATCGTAGAATATATCCTTCCCCACCCATACTAGAATGGACAAACTATCATATGAAATAGTAGAGATGATCTGCAACCCACTGACCGACAAGGAAAAGCTTAGCTGTCTGATGGTCAATAGAGGATGGTATTCAGCGTTCATAAGACATGTCTACAAGATAGTTTCGCCTGTGGGTAGAAGAAAAACCTATTTATTCCTAGAGTCAGTGATTCGATACCCGAGATGCAGAGAAGCGGGCAGATACGTCAAAGATCTTCGACTAAGTGGCTTAACAACTGTCAATATCTACGGGGTCCACCAGAAAGGAAAATTAGAATTGACAGATGCTCTGAAACAGTGTCCGAATATCGAACAACTCGACATCACACTCAAACCCTGCACTGCTCTCCTGCTGCTCAGTTCTGAACTGACCGAATGGAAGCAGCTGAAGGATATCAGTTTCTCTGTTTATGGGGACAACTATGGCGACGAAGCGATGGATATTTACTTTAGATACAGATCCAGTTTAACTGCTATTCGTCTTTCTCGCTTTCCAAAAACAGTCAATACATATACTATGAGCAGTCTATCTGCCTATGTCAAGGCATTTCCCAAGTTACGGTATTTAACTGTTGATTTCAATGACACTCATTTTCAGAGTAATGCCATGTTATACACCCTACTCAGTCTCTGTCCTACACTCAACAATGTAGCATACACTTGTGACTCGCTAGGCACTTTATCCGATACTCACTCATCAACTGAATCTTCACTGAATATACTGACTCTGACAACCAATCATCTTTATCCTCATGATATTGAGAACATCAGGAAATCATGCCCCGAACTCGGCCTCCTTCAAATCACTGTAGTCGAAACCATACACGATGAAACCCAAGTATTCCAAACCTTGATAGAGATGAGTTCATCCACTAAGATCAGGGTCCAAATCGACAATACGTTCAGTATAGCACTCAGTAACAATATCTGGAAGACGATCAACGCATCACCGGATCCAATCATGAAGCACGCTTTCTTTACACCACCAGGCGACAAAAAGGACTCTATTACAGTGCTGATTTATCAGCACCCAGTCACGAAGAAGAAGACAGCATTATCCACTGTCGCTTTTCGTGGAGAAAATGGGTTCCCTTACTACTCCTACCTCCAACACGGCGAATGCCTTGATACATTGATCATGTCTACTTCTGAACACCGGTTTCTCCTTTCTTTTAACCACATCAACTTACTGTGTCCTCATCTCAAGCAAATGAGATTGTATAACAGTCGAGTCACTCGATACACACGGTGCGAGCATGTCAACTACGCAATGAAAACCATTCACCTTTTGCATTGTGCGTATCTTGAAGATATGTTTGAGGAAATCTCGGCAGCTTATCCGTCTTTGAAGACACTCGTCTTATCCGAAAGCAAATTCAAACGGAAGTTTATAGGAGTGAAAACGTACACCATTCATTTGCCTAGGAAGAATCTGAAGACAGTGATATTGGATGAGAGTTCGTTTGCAGGTGTCGTGGTGATTAAGGAAGCGAATAATGTGCCTATACGATCATGGCATTATCAGGATAAGAAGGTGGTTGTGACGGAGGGGAAAGCGATAGAGACCTTGATCAAGAAGTGGCCTGTTAAGTGGAAACTGTGTTTATTGAAGTCTACTACAATAGAGAACGTCAGGAAGATATAGTTGATATAACTTACCGCATGTGAAAAGAAATAAACTTATATACCCCTTGAAGTCGCAAGTTATCTTGTGATATATGATGTAAAAAGATGTTTGTAAGCGGATGGAACGGTTGTTTTTGGTTATGAATATTAGAAGACAATGAGTTATGTCGTATGTTTAATGGTATAAAGTGGGATAGAGAAGATGCGCATCAGTGTGAAGGATTGGAAGAAGGGAAAGATGGAGTAAGAATGATTGCACTTGTTTATTTCAATTAACATTCTATTTAATTGGCTGGTACTAGTCTATCAGCAGATTGTGATAAAGTTACAATAGTGTTTATTCTATGTATGCATGGAGACAGTCGGAATTTCATGTATGTAGTTTACAAGAGTTCTGCTATTGTTGCCCTTTTTAAACCAGTACAAGTCATAGCAGAATTGAGATCCGAATCAAGAGGACATGTTTCCATTACAGCATCTATACACTCTCTTACTCCAAGCTAAAATTTCTGTTAGTCCCCAAATTCATATGAGTTGATTCTTACATTCATCAGGTATGAAGCTGATATCAATTCAACAGAGTCTGATATATATCTGATGTCGGGTAGGATTCTATAACTACGGTAATACATTAAACAACAAACGTATTCAGCAAGGTGAATTAATAGTACTGTATACTCAGTCCATATCAAAGCTGCATTCTGTGTAATGATTGAACCTTATATTACTCTACTTGAACTGGGAGTTTCTCTATTCTATTGTGTTCTTCTACTAATCATACATGCTCAATAGCAAAGAAGACTTCTTGTCATGATCTCTGTTGTTTATTTTGTGGATATGTAGATATAGGATTTATCCTGTGATCCTCCTGCTCGGCCTCCGAGAATAAAACCTCTGCAGCAGGATTCTTTATATCCGCCCCAAGTGAATCGGCAGCTGGAATAGAACAATTAGAAACAGATTAGTTGCATATCATGCACAGATTACTCTTCTACTTCAAGTTCGATAGCACAAGAGTAAAGAACGGCTTCTATATGTTTTGTTGTATATAACTGCCATTTCAGCTCATTCTTCATACTTTCAAAAATGACCTTGAACCTGTCTAAGGAAACTTATACTCAACTGATAAAAATTCTGTATCTTGAATGATTCATGTTTGGTCACAAGGAAAACAGAAAGGATCTTTGAGTAATTAATAAATCATTTGTAGAGGCCTGGTATTGGAGTGTAAAGCCCTTTATTAGATAAATGGGCAATAGCATGTATGTTCACATAGATAGATTTAATGGATCTACGACTTCCCAGAAAGATCAGGACAGTGATTAGTCGAACATGGCTCAAGCAAATGGAGAACCAAATTGATTCATGTGTATTATAGGTACCTAGTCTCTGCCAAGCACTCATTCTTCCCTTGGGGAAAATGATGGGCTAATAGCGAATTTCAGGAAGATGAAGAAACTACTCTACTGTATAGAGATAGAGGGAGTGCCGGTAGTGGACTACTCGAATTATTTGGGATTGACTTGGTGATGATGAAGGAGATAGACTGGCCACTATTATATGATTGACTTACTCATTTCCCTCTCTCTCCCTTGCCCCAATCCACTCAAAGGAAGGTGAACATACATCTTATTGCTTATCATCAAAATGTGATTGCACATGTTCGCTTGTTTTATATTGTATCCCCAGGTATGGCCTTGTTCTACATTTGTTTTATTGATTATATCATCTGGTTACTTCCTTGATCTGTCTATCCAGATACATGAATACATACTGAGCTACCGAATGACTTTCATCCACACCTGACTTACTTCTACAACTATACCTATGGATGTAAATACACATCCACTTATACATCTTCAATATATTGAAAATAAGAATGCCAGCTCTCTTGACGGATAATAGGTAAAAAGAAGCTTGATGTTCACATCAAATAAATAGGGAAGAGGGACGTGTGAAATGCAAAGCTGTTAGTATGAGTGAAATACAAACTTACATATTGTGTTGGGGTACCAATAAATATACAAAACATCGTATTTCAGAGAATACAGGCCGGGAGAAACCCAAATTTATAGAACAACTCGGCTCAATGAGAAGTGACTGTAAATGTCTAGTGTCATTTACACAGTATATATTATAGATTATCTTCATAGAAGTGGTTATACTTAAGTAGTTGTGCGTGGATGTCATGTAAAAGTGTACAAGAGCTAATAACAATTAATAATGAGCATCCATTTTTATTTAGTCTTATTGGACTAATGGCACTATTCCACTCATCAGATGAAAATGCTTGTGAATGAACGAATAAGATCAATCTGGGAATATAATTGATTCTCTTTTTGTCTATTTTGACGTGTTTGATAACCCGTATTGCTATTAAAGGCTAGTATATATACCCACAGTGAGAATTTCACAGAATATTTTTTGTATCACCCTATGAGTTGGATCGAAGATTCCTGTTATCTCTGGCTAATAACAGCATAGAGTTATCTTTAGTTAATGGCAATATCCAATACCAATATTTGCTGTTATTCTGTACAACAACTGAACTGCTTGAATAATATGTATTTCAGTCTGAGCAGGATTTATATACATGAAAATCATCACTTTTGAAAATGTTGACATACAGGATGTATGTGTTCTGTATGTGTTCACTTATGTCATTTGCGAAGAATGGGTTGCACATTGAGGGATACCTTATTACTGGGTGTATTAATTTATATAACGTGACATTAGCATCTTTGATTTAGCTAAGCAATCTCTCGAGACGGATTGTGTTGACATTAGAGGCAATAGTGCCCTATTACCAGTAAAGGTTGTAAATTTATTTTGTGCTTACTACCAACACCAAAGATCCATGGCTGACTTTTGAAGCCATATTTTTTATTGCGTGAATCAAAATTGTCTTTGAATCATTGTCTGTCCTTCATTAAATATGCAACGATACGTTTTAATTTTAGAGCAAATAACAAAGTATATAAGATCGCAATGTGGTCAACACACGAAAGACAATGTGGGTAATTTACAGAAGATAGTTATACACATTGAGTAAATAACAAATAGTACTTCCATAGACCTCTGAAGAGAATTATAGAGATGTGAGTGGTCAACTCATTTATAAGCGCCAATTATATAAAGTAGCCAAGCACTTCTCGCTGAAATATTTCGTAATGATGTGTGACCATAGAATGATTGCAAATATAGTAATATTAACAACAAAAGTGAGGTCTGTATCCACATATGTTTTGTGAAAATAATCGACTCCAGGTATTTACCTTATTGAGATCAATCTAATTGACTGTATTTATAATCCTCTTTTGGATTGTGGGGAGGTATTCATACACTTCTTTTGGTCTGTAGAGTGTGTCTATAAACTTTGTTATAAAGTGCCCAAGTATTTGTATTGAAGTATGTACATCTTTTTCATGTGCTAAAAGATCTACTTCTTTAGGCCAAAGTAGCCCAATTAGAAGAATATAGACCTTTTTCCAAATAGCAAATATATGCGTGGAACACTCAATTGCAAGATATCTGCAGATTATAACTCATAAACATATACTGTGAACATTGATTTCATTAGTGGTACTAAATCTTTTTAATAGGTGACACAGTTATATTAACACAAAGAACTTCATTACAAGGAAATATACTAGATCAACGTTGATGATTACACAACAACATGAAATCTTATTACATACTGAAAAAGATATAAATAGTGACAGATTTTTATTCCTTTCATCAGCATCTACTCACCCTCTTTAATCCCATTACATTCTTTCTTTTAACAATCACTCGCCAATACTAACAAATGGTTGGTGTCAATGATCATACACATGATCATGAGGTAGTGGTTCCTGATGAATATTATCGGTCAAACGATAACACTAATCTTCGTGATGAAATGATGGAAGAATACTCTGAGAAGGGTGCTCCCCCTCAAAAGGTTCCTTTCTACAAGAAGAGAAAATATTGGATTATATGTTCCATTATCACAGTCATTCTTGTCATTGTTATTGTTCTCCTCGCTCTCTTTGTCATCTTCCCCGCTATTGCTCAATCCCTTATGAACAAGGCTAACATTGAAGTAACCAAGGCTGAAATCTCATTCAAGAAGCCTGTGGAATTGGATAGCCAAGTCTATACTAAACGTGCTGGTGATGATTTAAACAGTACTTTCTACATGTACATGGAAAGTTCACTCTCTAATACTGGTCCCTTCCATGCTAAAATCAAATTCCTTAATCCTGTCAAAGTCCATGATGAAAATGGCTACCTTGGAGATATCTACTTCTTTGAAGAATCTGAAATTGCTGGTGGTACTGGTGCTTTAAATGCCTATACTCCTTTTATGATTCGTGATCAAGACGCTTTTGCCACATTCGCCAAGAGCATGATGGCTGTAGAAGAATTTAAATGGACTCTTGAAGGTCAACTCGAGATTACTGCACTCTCTAGGTAACGATCAAGTCAATTTATTTGTGTCACTGTACTTGTAACACTGGTTATAATTACAGTATACAAGGGCATTTAAAAACCTTGAACTAACAATCATTACTAATATAGAACTGCTACTGTTGACTTGAAAAAGGAAATTGTCTTAAAGGGTATGTATTACATTCCCAATACGATGGATCAGTGTAATTTAATTATATAACATTAGGCATGAACGGTTTCCCAAATGTAAAGATCACTTCATTCCAATTGCCTGGTGATGCACCTGGTGGTGGTATCTCAGTTGAATTAGGTACCATGTTAGAAAGTCCCTCTCCTATTGGTGTCGAACTTGGTACTATCGCTCTCGAGATTGGATATCAAGGTGTCAAGCTTGGTACAGTCAAGGGTGAGAACATTGTTCTTCAACAAGGTGAAAACAATCTGATGCTTAAGGGTGTCTTGGAACCTCCTGCTAATAATGATACTGCCTCCCTCGATAAGATTGGTGTTCTTTTCTCTGACTATATTGCTGGTAAACCATCTAACACCACTGCTGTCGGTATCAGTTGTGCCCCTGATGGTGTCAATCCTGTCTCTTGGCTCTCTGATGGATTTAAGACTGTCAAATTGAATGTTGTCTTGGGTTCTGAACAACCATTGAATATCATCAATGCTATTAGTATGGGTTACCTTGACCTTAAATTTGATGCTGCCAACCCTTATAATCCTATTGTCACTGCTCCTCTTGTGAGTGTTGGATTCCAGATGCCTTTTGGTTTCTCTTTAGGTGTTACTGAAGTCTCTCAAAGCATTTCTCTTGGTCTTGGTACTCCTGAAAGCATTAACAAGTTTGCCACTATTGATACTCCTTATACCCCCGCCACAAGTGATCAAGCTCTTGGCAAGATCGAATTAGCCATCACCAATTCAAGTATTTCTGGTATTGCTGGCCAAGAAAGTGTTTTCAATGAATATACTTATGCCTTGACTTCATCTGGTGACTATACATTCATGCTCTCTGGTGTTGCCAACACCAAAGCTACCACTCCTCTTGGTCCCGTTACTTTGAGTGGCATCAACTTCACTGTTCCTACTACTCTTCACGGCCTTGAATTCTTGAATAGCACCGCTACAATTATTAACTCCCTTGATGTTGTTGGTGGTACTGCTGAATCTTTGGATCTTGCTATTGATGTTACCATGACCAATCCCTCTGACTTCTCTATTGCCACTGGTGATGTTTCCTTTAATATGGGTGCTGAAGGCACTGTCTTGGGTCTTGTCAAATTAGCTGATCTCAAGTTGATGCGTGGTGATAACAAGGTTTTGACTACTGCTACCTTTGATCCTAGATCTTCTGAAGTAGGCCAGAATCTCTTGAGTACTTTTGTTATGGGAGCTGATAATGCCGTTCAGATTCTCGGTCATGAGGGCTCTACCAACATTCCTTCTCTTGCTGGAGCCTTAAAGGAAGTCAACCTTGGTGCAACTCTCCCCGGTCTTACCTCTGCTTTAATCCAATATTCTACTCTTACCGTTCTTGATAGCACTCTTCAAAATGGTGTTGTCAACGTAAAAGTTTCCATTGCCAATCCTTTCTCTGCTGGTCTTTCTATCACCAAGGTTATCGCCTCTGCTACTTTCCATGGTTCTCCTATTGGTACCATCGATCAAGACATTAGCTCCAATCCTTTCGGTATCCCTGGAAAGTCTACAGCTGAATCTGCTGCTCTTGACATGACCATGAACGTCGATCCTGTTGCTGTTGCTCTTCTTCTCCGTACTCTTGCTGTTGATTCTGGTTTGGATACCCGTCCTTTAGATGCCATGCTTACCTTGGGTGGTTTTGATGTTGGACAAGAACATGTTGATGCTACTGTTGAACTCTTTGCTGGATTCAATCTTATCGAATTTGTCAAAAAGGCCATGAGCGCATTACAAGTTGATCTTGCTCTTACCTCAGGTCTTACCATTGGACAATACCAAAATGATCTTACTTTCTCTCAAGCTGCTGTTCCTATCAAGGTGGATGACAGCATTGCCAAATTGATTCCTATCGTTGGTCAACCTATTGTCCAGATGATTGTAGATGGTGCTGAACTCTCTTTCGATACTATTGTCTTATCTGAGCCTACAGAATCCACATTCAAAGTCCAAATGCGGGGTTCAATCACCAAGACTGGTCCTATGGATGCTCTCATTTCTTTCCGTAGTCCTCTTACTATTTCTTGGCAAGGAAAGGAACTGGGTACTGTAACCATGCCTGAGATTACTGCTAAGGCTGGTGTTGGTGCTACTTTTGATGTTCCTGGTGACTTTGTCATTACCAATGGTGCCAACATGGGTGAATTTGCCGGTTTCATGATTAATGCTGAAGACTTCGTCTGGGAAATCTCAACTGCCGATGTCAGTGTAGGCGCTCTTGGATTCACCTTCAATCAGATCTCTCTCCATAAGTTTGTCACTTTACTTGGTGCTAATGGATTCAAGGATGCAGTCAAGATCACTGAATTCAATTTACCTGCTGATACTACTGGTGGTGTTGCCCTTTATGCTGTAACTGAAATTACCAATCCCTCTCAAATCGGTTTCAACCTTGCTGGTGCTGAATTCTCCAATAACTTCGATGGTATCTATCTTGGTCCTCTTGTTTCTAAAGGTCCTGCTGTCTTTGCTCCCAAAGCTACTTCTAAAGTTACTATGGACGGTGTGATGGTCCATCAAGACACTCCTGAAGGTATTATCGCTGTTACCAAAGTATTCGGTTCTTATCTCAGTGGTCACGATACTCCTCTTACTGTCAAGGGCGTTTCTGGTTCTGGTAAAGATGGACCTGTGAGCTGGCTTACTGCTGCATTCTCCACCATCACTATTGAGAATGTGATCTTACCTGGCCCTGGTGCTCCTCCTGAACTTATTCCTGCTATTACCATGAAGGAAATGGAACTCGATTTCACTAAAGATCCTTGGGCACCTCCTACCTCCTCTAAGCTCACTGAAGCCCAATTGAAGAGTCCTTTCGGTTTCCCTATCAATATTGTCGAATTGGATATGGCTGTCAAGGCTACTTATCATAATCTCACTGTTGCTACTCTTGATGTTCCCCGTAGTCCTGCTTCCACTGCCGCCAATGGTGTCATTAGTACTCAATTTGCTGATGTTCCATTCAACGTTGTGGATAAGACCACTTTTGCTGGATTCGTTCAACTTTTGACTTTAAGTCCCTCAGTCACTTTTGGTTTAGAAGGTGCATCTAATGCTGTTGCCAATACTGCTATTGGTACTCTTCAGCTTCCTGGTGTCAAATTCAATGTCCAAACCACATTGAAGGGTAACTATTCACTTTTTATCTTTTAATCCATTTGTTTATCGTGTACTCATTGATCTATCCATTTTAGGTCTCTACAGTTTCGGTGGAACAGCTAAGGTTCTTTCTACTGCTGTCACTGGTGCCACATCTGAATCTGTTCTTGTTGATCTCAGTGTCGAACTTACCAATCCTTCTAATATCACTATCCATGTTGGAGATATCAACTTCAATGTTCTCATGCCTACCCGCAACAATGCTCTTGTTGGTCGTGTCTTTATGACAAACACCATCATCACCCCCGGTGCTCAAGCTTATGCTGGTATTATGCATTTAGGTGGAAGTGGAACCGATACTGAAGCTGTTGGTGCAATGCTTACTGCTTACTTAACTCAACAAACTGTCCCTCTTGTGATTAGTGGATCTAGCCAATCAACACCCATTCCTTCTCTTAATCCTGCTCTCTCAGCCCTCAAGCTTTCTTCTTCCATTGACGGTATCCCAGCCCAGTTGATCAAGAATATTGATATCAGAATTGATGATCTTCTTGACGTCTTACCTGGTGGATCTGTCTTCACAACTATCAGTATCAACAATCCCTTGGATACACCATTCCAGATTGAGAAGATCTATGCTACTGTTGAAAAAGAATGTCGCTGTGGAGGCTGTAAAGGTCAAGTGGTCCAGATGGGTTATGTCGATTACGATCTTCCTTCTCCTCTCACCATTCCTCCTAAGACTACTGTCGATAGTGGATTGTGGCCTGTAACTTTGACTGCCAGTCTTGACGACATGGTTGCTCTTGTCGTGGATTACAATTACTTCTATGATGTAAACCAAACTGCATCCGCTGTTGTAGGTGAAGGCTTCAAGACCGAATTGGTGTATTCTCAGAAACAGGTCCCTTATACTTTGTATATCCAATTTATCACAGATGATATCACACCCGAGACATGTGGTATGTTGGATAATTTAGCTGCTCTCAATCCTTTCTCCCGCACTTCCACTCCCAGTATTACTACCGCTGAAGGTTTAATGTCATACGTTAATTCACTCCTGAAGCCTGCAGCTTCGACCACTGTAGCTGAAACACCTGTTGTGCAAACACCTGTTGTTGAAACACCTATCGAAGCACCAGTGGAAACACCCGAAGTGGAAGTACCCGTAGTTGAAAACACCATTCTCTTTTAAATATAGTATAAATTCTCTATTTGGAATTCTCATGAACTCTCATTCCTTTCCTCTTATTACTACTCTATAAATAATCACTTTTACTACTCACATAATAACATAATTAATAAAAAAACTACCCTTATTTAATATATTTATATATATATATGTGTGAGTGTGTTGTGTGTGTGTTGTGTGTGTGTGTATGACTATACATAAGGAGCTAACACGATATTCTCGCTTATAGAGTACCCTTTGATCTTCCTTATTTCCTGTAGGTCCTTATCAAACTCATGATAATTGATGGTGATTTCATGTATCCCTGGAATAAGTGTTATTAAAAGTGGATAGTGCGAAGGACCAATGATAAAGTTATGTTTATCCAACTGATTATCTGATCCGTAAGTACCTCCATGATGTAAGAACCGAATCTCTAGATGAGAAAGAAGTCATCAGAAATACATCTTTTGTGTAATAGCTTCTGATATTCTTACGTATACTGTTGGTTGTGTTTCCAGAATAAATTGATTTGGAAAATCCGTTTACTCTCATGGATTCTGTAATTCGTGTTCCATATCTAACCATGATGTTCTCTCGAATGAAATGCAACTCTTGTTCTTGCTGATAATCGAAGTATGAAAAATATTTATTGTCAATCATGTATTTCCCTGAATAGACTTGTTCCAGTAATCCTCCTGAAGGGGTGTTGATGATTGACTTGATTCCACTGTAGATAATATTTGGCATAGTCTCATTTCCCCAGTGAATAGTGATTTGGTTGTGGTATTTCTGTTGGTATTGGATAGCACTCATAAGCCTTTCTTCTAATTGATTGTATGTTTGAGTACATGATTTCAGTTCTATCAGTGTACCCATAAGGGCAATATGGGTGACTTTATCTTCTCCGAATTGACATTTATCAGTAATAGATGCATAGACAATGGATGTAACATGATCAACGGTGGGATTGATACAGACATCGAATAAATCCATAGGTGACATATCATAGGTACAATCACAACGGGAGTTCATCTTTAGATGAAGTATTTTATACCATTCTATCAAGCCTTGGTCATTACATATATTGAACTAGCAAAGCATGGTTTAGATAATGTGGCATCAGGTAGGAGATGATACAATGTCCTACCTTTTCTATAAAAAATATCTTAAAGTGCTCCATGAATTCAGCGTACATCTGAGGGTCATCTTCATAATCCAAAGCATTGTGCTTACTGCATGTAGCAATTGGGCATTTATCCATTGTCTGTATATGTGTCCACAAGAGTTCTGCAATCATATCTACCATTTCAAAGGGAATCAACTTTCTTTTTAATGTAAGCACTGTTTCATCTTTTGTAGACTTTATATCTTGATTCAATGACAGTATCACATTCAGTGCTAGATTGATATTTGTGTGATTGAGTTGCACCTGTACCATGTACTGAGGGTAATCCAAATACTCTTCTACTATCTCATGACACTTTATCTGATCTTTCCAGTGAACAGCAGATATCTGCTCACTATATATTAATTTTACTGGCAACAGTCGATAGTCACTACTGGTATTCAGGAGTTCTGACCTCAATTCTTCATAATCAATGCAAAACAGGTCCAAGATACGTTGATCTACAGAGATATAACAATTTAAAGTGCTTTCATTGTGTATCATTTTATGACGCATCAAGTAGTGTGTTACCACATGTTGCAAGCATTGAAAGTAGAGTATAATTAAAATCTTTCGATCTTTTTTTGGTATGCGCTTTTTGTATTGAGGTAGGTGATGGATCACTCTCGAGGAAATAGTTGTTTCTTCCAACTGTGAAACAGAAACAACTGGCTTAGTTCCAACATACTTGTTTATATTATCATTGAAGAACTTTGAGATCCTCTTTCGCTTTGAGCCCATGAAATCAGCAGCTTTCTTCATATCAATAAATCTAAGCTCTGCTAAATTAATTTTCTTCTCGTTTCATGTCTTAACATATGTCTTCCTTACCCCTCAGTAATATTTATATCTTTTATGTTTGAGTTATGAATAGGGTGGTGGATTACAAAGCATTGATCCAATGAATAGCTATAAACACGACGAGGTTATTCAAATGTTATTTAAATTGCAAGTGTGGTTGTTACCTGTGTGGTATTACGGTGGAAGCATCATCTACCAAAATCACCTGCTTCTTTGGATCAGAAAACAGTAATGAATTGGTATTCCAATTGATATCTATTAAACCCAATATCAATTAATCATTCACACAACCCTTCATTTCCCTGCCTCTTACTGATAAACAGAGTTTTCCTAGTCGTGAAACTGTTCAGTGCTTTCTCATTAGTTATTTTAGGCAAGTAGTTAATAATCCTAAGGTGATCCTGCATGATCTGCCCTGCTCCTTCTGTAAACACATCGGTCAAATTACGCCATTCCATAAAATGGGATTTAGGTGCAAACTTGGCTGGTAATTGATTGATAAGAATATCAATCTCTTTTTCACATTCAAACCAAGTGTGATGCATCACTATCACTTTGACATTGTGGTGGTTCTCGCTCAATTTAATTATTTTATTGATAATTGTGCTTCGTTTCTTGCTTATTTCTTTCTCGTTGAGGATAACGTCCTTTATTGTTAGTGTGCTTGATTTGCATATTTCATCACATAACATATTCTTCCTCGTGAGTAGAAATTTCTCTTCTTCGTCCTTCTTGCTCTCTCCATTGTAAAACCAGAGATCCTAGAGAATGAGTGAGAAAAGGCTCAATAATCATTCATGGAATCCAAACATACGCATGCTCCTTCATATAGCTTTTTCATATACAGATTAGCTTTGGATAAGTAAAGTTTTGCTTCTGAGAGATCCTTGTTACATAGTTCATTAAAAATATAATCTTTCATATAGTCCTTTCTTATTATCTCCTTTGTTGTATGCCGGGAAATGTTCTTCAGTCCTTTTATAGGTGGTCCGATCTCAAAGCCATAGCAAACAGTACGTGTGTAGTACTTATCCACATAGCACACGATGTAATATTCTCCATTGATGAATGAATAAGTATACTGTGATGACTGTAACTGCCGAATCAACGCATTGGATTGGTTTATAATGAGAATTTCATCTAGAATCAAGAATTTGACAGACTTCAGTATACTTCGGAGTGTGTCAATGTGTTTCATGCCCCATGAATCGGGTACAGTAATAATCCAGTGAATACATTCCCTGGAAACAGAATCTACTGTCTCGCAATATTTCCTGAGCACCTTCTTCATATATACACCAAATGCCGGTTTAACAGATGTATCTTCTTTGCTCCTTGAAATATCATCGTAAAATGCTTTTACAATACAAGGATAGTAAAAGACACACTTGTTATCGGCTGTTGTATCCCATTCATGTTGTATCAGATCATCTGAGCGTCCAAATTCCAGCAACTTCAGGTGATTGTCAATAGCACAGGATGTTCCACTAATATATTGTTTCTTTAATTACCAAAATACGTACAATGTTATCATTTTATACTGCAATACAATTCAAGCTTTTTGGAATAGTCTTGGTATCGCTCATCTTTCTCATGCAATCTTCCTGCTGTCACTTGCTGTGGTTCAATACCTATGTATGGTTAATTTCTGTGTAAATAGATGACAGTGAAGTGCTTACATATTGAGAAGATATAATCATTTCTTGTACACTCAGGCATTGATGGGATGTTATAAGAGAAAGAGAAGTAATACTATATAAATTGGAATAGCTAGGTTAGAGAACATGGTGTTCCCATAAAAGGAAATTGCAACACGCCTTGCTCATCCTCCCAATGTACAGCAATGTGCAGGGACTTACCCAATATGTAATTACTCATATTAGTTACACTCATTCACTACTATGTATAGCAAATAGACAATACACTGTGCTTCTTAATAAATAAAGACGTGATTTTTCTCTAATGTTTATTTACCGTGCCTGAGTGTTAATGCAGGAGCAGTATAACTTCCTATTACCAGCATAAAGATAAACACAAAAACCCAATTATCAAAGTATTAAAGTCAATTCAAACTATATATTTATACAAGGCGACACATAATAGTCAATATTTATTACAATTCTTCCAAGTGTCCATTGTTATACAATCAGTTATCTATCGTGGTCACAGAATATATAACTGGTGTCATCTTCTGCCGAACATCCATTCTATCAACTCAATCCTCAACATATTTTCTTCTGTTCAGATGAGAAAATGATGTTGAAGCTTGCCTTTCATTGCTTTCTTCCAACAAAGTGTGTGTTGTGTTGCATTTGATTTTCATGATTGATCCCATCAGAAGGATATGGTGTATTTTAATGTCACCATATATATATGTGCTGGTGGTTGATCCACAGACAATAGACATCATCTGTTGAATTGATGGAATAATGCATATGTCAAACATATCTGGTTTTCCTCCAGTGGGTGATCCATTTCCATATCTTCCCATGTGTCTTTGTTGACAGTGGTAGACATGGTTTCTTGAGCGTCATTGTGGTGGCGTTGAGTATCAACCGACACGATTTGAATACTCTCGGTAGTGAGCACGAGGGCATTCAGAGGAGCGAGGTCCCAGTTCGTGACAGGTATAGCAACTGATGCGTGCTCGGGATTTTTTTGCACCGAAATTTTATGTGTCCTTCAGCGAGTCAGAATCTGCACGTGCTATTGGCTGGAAGGCAATTTCCTCATCGTTGTATACAGACATCCATACAAGCCATCTTGGCAGTCTTCACTCAGATAATTACTCTGAAACCTGTGCAGTCATAATCACTTATACTGTCACCATATAAACTGGCATACCCCGTTCCCAAGTTCATTTCATTCTTCTTATCAAAGTGGAGACCAATATCGAGAATATCTCCAAACATATGGAGTATCTCACTTGAGTCGTCTTCAGGGTCAAAGTTAATCTCGAAGTATTCAACTGAACGGTCTTTCTTCTGGAGAAGACCATAACACTCGGGACGTTGCTTCTTTAATAATGAGTTCTTCTCATCTGCTGGAATGGGAATGATAGAGAAGTTGAAGAGGTAAGCACCTTTAGTGCGTGAATTAGGGTAGACTCGAGACTGAATGACGAGATTGGTCACCTCGTCGAAGACACTCTCCGTTTGAGAGGGATGCAGGAGTGGAAGAGCCATGGATAAAGTACTCTTTAAGCTTTTCTCAATAAATTGAACAAATTTCATTCAAAAATAAGTTTTTCTTGGATAATTCTTGGTACACGATCAATTTATATAACGTGTAGCAGTCACAGGTTAAAAAGTATGACGTTGCATTTTAACATTTTTGAAATTGGGGGGACTGGCTAGGTGATTATATAAGCGTACCTGATCAATGATGATGATCCCTTCCTTTTCCCATACACACTCTTCCCATTATAATAATAAAATGTTCTCTCAAACAAAGACTACCTATGGCAATATGATCACTGAATTCAATATGAAGTTCTCTGTTGGAAAGCAGTTTAACTCTGTTGAACACATGAAAGAAACAATCACTCATTTTGGAAAAAGTATAATGTGGTCTTTTCGATCAAGGATTCTCATCCATCTAAATGACAGTATGTTTACATTTGTAAGCATGGAGGTTATAAGCGTGACAAGAATGTACCCGAGAAAGAGGATGCAAAGATGCATAGCAAGGTCACACAGAAATTGAACTGCTGTGCATCAATCCATTTTTATAATTTGGCCGTCACCAAGGCTAATGGTCTTCATGACCATCCATTGCCAGAAGATATGTGCACCTATGCTATTTATCGTAAGCAGCCTCCTCAAATTATGGAGAAAATATACACTCTTTTGGCCAGTGGGCTTAAGGATCTTGTAACAAGTGTGATGGATGTATGTACAGATAGAAAGCATTAACTATACTAATACTAAATGCACGATAATAGACACTTGAAGCATTAAATGTAAAAAATATCCTCAAGAAGGATATTCAGAATATACAGAAAATGCTCATGAAGGACAGTGAAGGGAAGCAGATATATAACCTGATTGACTATTTGGAAAACATTGATTACGATGTCAATATCCAAGTCACAGTCGGCCAAGAAGTGAAAGGGCTGTCCTTCATTAACAAGAAGGCAATCCAGGAAGCAAGAAATTGGCCAGAGACAGTGCTCATTAATGCCACTTATAAAACCAATGCTCACAAAATGTCTCTGGTTAACATTGTTGGTACCAGCAATGTTACTTCCCAACACAAGGCTGGTAGTCTCCAGACATTTGCCATTGCTGCTGCCTTTGTCAAATCTGAAACAGAGGAGACTTATACTTGGATCTTGGAGGAGTTAAGAGCTTCCGACTGGCCAAGCTCATCTTCAAAACTCCCTTCAGTGTTTACCACTGATATTGAGCGAGCCTTGAGAAATGCCATTCAAACCGTTTTTCCTAACAGCAACCATCTTCTTTGTACTTGGCACTTAATGAATACAATGATGACCAAGCTTCCCATTGGAACAATGACCCCAGAAGAGTATGAAGTAAAAAAGCTGGAGGTGGAAGAGCTTTTTAAGACAGCAATGTATGGTAGCAAGTTGAAAGAATGTACAGATGCTGTAGAAAAGTTGAGACGTGTCATCACTCTAAAGGGATTTATTAAGAACGATGGACAGGCGGCCTTGAAATACATTAAGGAAGTGTACGTACTTTCAACATATTCAATACCACTAAATAATTTTAACATTGTCAATTAGACTCATGCTTGAAGAAGAAGTAAAGCATTGGATGGGCTATCATGCTAACAAGCTCAACCACATGGGTAATAGAACTTCTGGTAGAGCAGAGGGGTTTCAGAGTAGACTCAAGAAAGCTCTTGGGAGTCAATCAGCTTCTATGTTGCCACTCATCACAAAGAGGATGCACACATACTATGAGGATAAGGTCAAAATAATAATAATAGCCTATGCAAGGATAAAAATGGTATTAACTTATTTATGTTTATCTAGAGAGCAAAGAGAAGGAGAATACTAGAGGTAGAAAGAATGAGTATCACCTCCCTCATATTCAACAAAGAACGTGAAAATCGCTTTAATAATATGAAGTATAAGGTAGTACGGTTTGCCATGGATAGAATAAGGGTAAACACTGTTGCATCAGTTGCATCCAATTTCGTTTCGAAAGTGCAAAATTGTAATTGCAGTGATCGCATTCACTATTTTTTGCCCTGTTTATGCGTCATTTCTAGATGCCCAGAAGTGATTCCTTTTGAGTTTATTGATAGAAGATGGAGGTTTGATGGAGAAGGTAAGTCTATGTTTTATTCTTTTTTAGTCTTTGACCTAATTCTTATTTCATATGTAATTTGATGGGTTTTAAGATTTTAAAGAGATCAACAAACCAGAGGTGAATGATATAACTGAAGGTAAGTGATTACTAAATAGTTGTATTACAAGATGCAATTATGTATAGAAAGCATTTGATTAAACAACTATAATTAAATAAAATCTTTAATCGAGTACTACAATTACATGATCTATATCTTACATATTAAGGCTATGAAAGTAGTTGAAATCTATATGAGAGTTCTAATAATCTTTATATGTCTTTATTATTCAATTGTATCTTCCACTGTCGATGAAATTTGCCTTATTCCAACAGAAGAATATGTTGTTCATAACATAGAAGAAGAAGATAAAGAAGAAGATAAAGAAGTGAACGAGAAAGGCGATGATGAAGAGTATACAGAAGATGAAAGTAGTGATTATGAAGGTACATCTTATTCATTCAATACGACATATTCTATTAATAGTCCATACTCTTAGAATCCAGCACCAGGAAAGAGAGAGCTCTGAATAAGATCGAGCTACTCCTACATCATATGCACTTAAAATCTAGTCAAGTATCTACACTGCAAGAACTAGAAGATACTTTTCAAGTATTGGAAGATGCAAAAATGAAAATCAATAACCCTACTGTCAAAATGACACAGTTGAAACCACCAACTGTGAATACGAACAGAAAGGGAAGAAAGAACAAAAGGGGTGTTAAAAGTGGAGTTGAAAGGATGAAGATAGCTGTGGAGAGATTTGACGGGAGACAGAAGATGGAGATGAAGATGAAGATGAAATAGAAAGAATTGAAAGTAAACAAGAGGAAACTGGAAGAGGAAAGATCAGATGTGGAGAGGAAGAAGTTGAAGTTGACGTTGGTCATTAAAGATGAAGACGGAACATATATAACACAAACAAAGAAAGAAACCCCCAAGCACTCCTCAGTTAACAAAGGGTAATTAACTATTTACTATAAATAACAAGAATATAACAACTGTAGCTTACATGTATTATTTTGAATAGTGTTGTTACATTCTGCAATCATAAGAAAGATACCATATTCAAATGTATAAGAGATGGATCAGTGTCTACCATTAAGACTATACACAGTGTTAATGGGGATGGTTACTGTGGCTTTCCTGCAGTGGCATATGATGTGTACCGGGATGATGGAGAATGGTACAAAGTGAAACAAAACATGTTGAAAACTTTCCTCCAGTACAAGAATTCACTTTTATATAGGAGTAGGATCAGAAGTAGAAAATGTAGCTGAAGAAGAATCAATGATAAAGAGACTGAAATCATTCAAATCTCCCTGCCTCAGTGCAGAAGACCGATCATTGTGGTTCTCCACCTTCAACTGCCCTCAAATTGTAGCAGACACCTATGAAAGACCTGTCGTTCTGCATACCCTAGCTGAATATACCAACAGCAATGGTGAAGTAAAAGAATACTATCAGGCACAGACATTCCTTCCCCTTATCAACATGCTTTTATCAAACACACAGTACTTAATCTCTCTTCTTTTATATCTCGAACATTTCTACTACGTTGAATATAAGCGTACACCAACTAACCGTTTGAAAACATTTAACAAACCACCAATTCATATCGACCATGATCGCATTATAAAACCTAATCCTTCATTATGTAATACAAATTATTCAATAAATTTAAACGCTTAATATCATTTTATGCACCCCATACATTTTACATTCCTTATATGGATATCACATTGTCTCCTCCCCCCAATTTCAATAATGTGAAAAATGCAACATCATACTTATTGACCTGTGGCTGGTACACGTCATGTAAATTTGGTCGTGTACGAACATTTGTATTGTAGTGTTCCATAACTCCTAGGGGGGTAAACCTTATCATGCACTATTAAAAAGCACCTGGAAAAAAAGACCAATGTGCCACTAATCGCCAATATAAAAATAAATAAATAAGGAAATCCAGTCTCGACACCCGTTTTATTGGTAACAATATACGTTGTGGGAATAAATCACAAGAGGAGGACTTTTCTTAATTCACACTGATAGACTTGAATTCATAGTCCACATAGGACCCATGAAAAGTCGTTTGATTGAAAGGCCCAATCTTGGTCGTACTCAGTTCTTTCAAGTCAGTTCCATCCAACACAGTCAAATAACACCCATCGGATCCATTGGCCACTGTCAAGACCACACCTTCGTCTTCATCAGTAGCATCGGGATGAGGGACAAAGATAGCTTCTGAGCATAGAAACCCTTCTCTCACGTATTTGATCAATTGACGTGACTGAATATCCAACTTGAGTACGCCCGCCGATTCTGGTCTGTATTCAGTATGGGGTACTAAATAAGTCCCAAATACGTATCTGTAGTTCTTGAAGATGGCTGTAGGGTTGAACCTTGGGAACTCCAAGTTGGGAGTCAATGTCTCCACATGATCCAGTTTATTCTCAGCCAAGTTGAGTTGGTATCTGTTCAGATCACCATACGAACTTTGACCGGCCTCGGGTGTATTGATGCCGTTCACATGCACAGATTTAGGGTTCTTAGTGACTTCGCCTTTACCATGGAGTAAGCCATACGCATTTAACATGAACATGATATCCCCATTTTCAAAAGCACAACAATCAAGAGTCAAGATGGTTTGACCATGGACTATAGATTCGTATGCATTGGATGTGTGGAACTGGAAGAAAGCAGGACAGGGAATAGAAGCAACCAGTTTAGGTTGGTCTCTTTGGATCACATGGAAATATGTGGGCCTGTTCTTGTCCCAGGACATAGAAGACAGGAATGAGCCGGTGATGAGCATGTTCAGGCCTTTGTCTCGATAGACAAGTGGGCATTCGGGAATCACCACATAGTTCTTGGTTAGCCAGAATGAATGGATATAAGAAGCCTCAATTTGGGATCCATCGAATCGGCGAGTGAGTTCAGCCAGAGTAGTCACCTTTCCTTCCTCGGATATACTGAACACGGTAAGTTTAGGTTGTGGGGCAAATGCAACTGTGATATTGATTGTCTCCTTTGTGAACGGGTCTTTTTGATGATGGGCAGCAGAGAGTGGGTCAGTCAGTTTGGGATCATAACTGCTATAGTTCATAATGGTCTCAGGAACTGTATGGATAGAAAAGGTTATTCTTATTATTATTTTGTGTGGTCTTAGATGCTTTTACTTAGTGTTTCTGAATCCACCTTCTGTAATACATTGGCATCTGTCTTGGCCATCAGAACTCTCTCTTTCTTATCATAGCTAGAAGGCATAGGGTAATTAGGAGTCACTGTGACACTCACATTTCTTCCATCAGTACCACACTGACTTATAGTTCTTGGTCTAAAGACAAGAATATCCAATCGATGAAGAAAGTAGTACAGCCACTGCATGAATGAGAACTCGGGCACATGACCAAAATAGATGGAGTGGCTATATGGCTTGTCTTTGATTCCATCTTCAATAGATTTAGCCAGCATACGCGAATTATACTTGACTGATTGAGTCTGGCCATTAATTTCGAATCGGTGCATGAATGATAGCCCATCAAATGCATGTTTGATGGCAAACGTAGACCCATTGTTCAATTCGATATTGAACCTACCAGGACCTAAGAAGAACAGGTCAAAATCAACCAGTGCGTATCTTCAGATTGTTTTCTTACCTATGCGGTACAGGATACCATGAAGCCAAGAAGGAATTCTACCCGTCGTTGTATTCAATAAGACAGGATCAGGGTATTCAGGTGTATTTTCCAGTTTCATATTCTGAAATGAAGAAAACACGGTAAACTTTTTATTGTATAAAGTATACAAGTAATAGAATCCCAATGTGAATGGTAAAAACACCAGTGCAACAGCTTCAGCAATCATAATGTAAGGATAAGTGAAAAGAAATAGAAAAGAGAGAAGGAAAGAAGAGAGTGATTTATATAACTATTTTCATTATGTGGGGATCACAGATGATCATTGGTTGGCATGGTAGCACCATCACGCTGTAACATCAACTTTAATCTTGCTTCGTGTCTCTTTTCATTCAAGAACAAGTTTCCTGTCTTCTTGAGTTTATCCAGCATCACAAAATCAGATAACTCCTTCTCAAAGTCATCTCTTCTCAACAACAAGTCTCGTGACCTTGACTGTTCTGCCTTCTCTACTGCTTTCAGCCGTTTATGATGATCGATCTCGAGATTGGCGACTTGTGTGAGTATGCCTGACATTCCATCAGAACTTATCTGAGTTATGATTGGACGAGGATGTTTCTCTTGTAGGTTGCTTATGGTAATCAATTGACTGAGTACTTCAAGTGCAGCATGGTGATCCTCTTTCAAGTCAACCAACAGTGCTTCTTGTTCTTTGAGAAATTGTTGTTCTTTGACTATGTGCTGTAGTTCAGTTTCCCACGTCTTCTTCCAAGTGGGTTTACATGATTTGATATGGTCAGCCAGTTCTGTCAATTCTGCCTCGAGTTTCTTTGATTCTTGTTGACAGTAAGACAAGCGGGATTTGGATGGTCTGCATCGTTTCTGTGTGACATCAGATTTTAGTTGGTCAATGGTATCCTGGAGGGATTCTAATCGATGGGTGATGAAGGTAGCTGCTTTCTGAGTCCGTTCCTTACTGTCTTCCATCCTTGACCTCACTCCCACCGTACTTGCACGGTGTCTGATCTCTTGGATGATGTCTGTGAACTGAGTCTTGAGTGTTTGATTCAATCCTCGTATTTCATCTACATCATGACGCAACGAAGTCAATTCGAGTGGTGGTTGGGGACTGGTTATCTGATGTGAGTTCATCCATTTATCTAATACCTGTTTCAACTGACTGATCAAAGGAGACTGTTCCTCTAGAGCACTCATTGATAAATAAACAGTAATAAGCTGTTCTCTATTTACTTACCTCGCATGGACACCACATCATGTTCTTTGATATCTGTATAATCCTCTATTTCGTACTCTACATTACTGTGTGGATCCAGTAAACAGATGATCGGTTCATTCAAAGTGGTATTAAAGTGATCCTGGAATAATTTACATACATAAGATCGATTGAATCTATTCAGACACTTGACCTTCTTCACTCTCTCTCCTTTCCTCAAATAGATCACTGTCATCTGGGGTAAATGGGGTGAAGTAGGTGTCAAGGGTGATTGGATGGTTCTGATCAATGCCTGTTTCATCTTTAATCCTTGTAATAGAGCCAATATGGTATCTCTGATATCAGGTAAATAGTGTTCCAGTATAGAATGGGAGGGTGTATGGGATACCATGGACTGAATACTAGAGTGTAATTGATCAGGCAATAACAGGATATCACTGGAAAGATAAAAAAAAAAGTGAGTATATATCATACACACACACACACACACACATGGTTTCTTACTTGCTTGGTATGTGCATAGATTCAAATGCCTTGATGATGTTATCGAAATGTGTCTTCAATTGAGAGTATTGACTATAGACTTCTTTGTCCGGAATAGTTCCGGATGACCATAAAGTCAAATACTCTAATAGACACTTGGTTGTCTTTGCCACACTTCCTATTTCTGTATCAACCACCTAAATTATTTGTTGTTGTTTTTTAGTCCTTTCATTTCTCAACTTTGAAACTGTACTCACTTGCATCCATTCATTCATTGTGTGTGTGTGTGTGTGTGTGTATTCTATAGAATAGAGAAGAGAAAGAGAATAAAAATAGGGAGGGTTGCAGAATTTCATTTGAACATTCCCCAAAACGAGATATTTATGCAATTGGGAACACCTCCCATAAACAAAGTCACACACACACACACACACATGACACTTTGGGATAAATACGCACCCCCTCTTCTCCCATTTTTTTTTATTTCTATTTTCTTAAATAAACATGTCGAGATTCATAGAAGATGAGTTCACACTTAACAGAGTAGACACTGTCTCTTCTGATGAGAGTGACCTTGAAGCACCCTCTTCACTTATGATAGAAAGAGAACCACTCCAGAAACGAATATCCACCTACGACCGCACACTCTGGAGGTGGGCTAATGTCGAGAATATGGATATGTTCTTTGAGAGAGTCTATGATTATTTCCAAGGAAAGGGTATCTATTGTATGTTATTAGCCCGGTTACTGAACTTACTGTAAAGTATGAAAAGAGCATCTATGCAGTGTTATCATCTTATCTTCTATTATAGTACACTGGGATTTATTATCATGTTTTCTACTTTCTTAATTGGGTGTATCAGATATACAGAAATACATGATCACAAGAGTCTTGCTGATGTCATTGAACCCCAGTGTCTATCCAAGTAAGTGACTACTTTGAAGTGCATACAACAGGTGTTGAACACTTTCTTTTAGATTATCAGCTACCAAGTTCCTATTCTTGACCATCTTTGTGTTGTGGTGGATATGGCAAGCGATTCGATTCATTACAGATATACCCGCACTCAGAGAAATGAGTAATTTCTATAGCCATTTATTACATATACCAGATGTAAGTGATATCAGTCAATGTCTACAATTCATTCTTATACTCTCTATTGTAACAGGAAGATATGCAAACTGTGTCATGGCAGACAGTAGTGGAACGTATCATCGATATTCGAGAAACGAATCCAAATATATCAGCACAAGCACCTATCAATATAACAGAACATGCGATTGCCAGTAGAATCATGCGAAAAGAGAATTACCTGATTGCACTCTTCAACAAGGATTTACTCAATATCACCATCCCCTTACCTTATTTACAAAGCAGGCATATCTTCACAAAGGATCTCGAATGGAATCTGTCGTTTTGTTTACTGGATTTCATATTTGATCGAAAAGGACAGATCAGGAAACGATTCTTGAAGGAAAGGAACAGGCCGATCTTGATAGCAGAGTAAATAAGAGAGGATCTGGTGATATACAGTGGGTTAAAAGTTCTTTTTCTCTTTTTGATAGATTGAAGAGGAGGTTTATCTTTATGGGATTATTGAACTGTGCATTATCACCTTTTATATTTGCATATCTCTTACTCTTCTTTTTCTTTAAATACTTTGAAGTAAGTGTACACTCTTTATCTGTGTGTGTTTGTATTAACTTGGGTGATTGATATAGGAATATCATAAGAATCCAGGTGAGATTGGGAACAGAGCCTATTCTACATTTGCTAAATGGAAGTTCCGTGAGTTCAATGAACTACCTCACTTCTTCCGTAATAGAACCAACTTAAGTTATGAGTTTGCTAATATCTATATTAATCAGTTCCCAAAAGAAAAGACAATCCTGATGGCAAGGTAAAAAGAGAGAGGGTAGACAAGTGATGCATTCAACACATGTTTAATATTACCTTCTCTTTAGATTTGTTTCCTTTATCGTGGGTTCCTTTGCTGGTGTATTGGCATTGTTTACATTGTTTGAATCAGACCAGTTACTGAGCTTCGAGATCACTCCCAACGGAACTGTCTTATTCTATTTGGGCATCACAGGAACGATCTTTGCTGTCACTCGTGGCATGATACCTGATGAGAGTCAAGTATTTGAACCTGAGAAAGTGTTGAGACAGGTGGTAGAACATACACATTATTTACCTGCAGAATGGAAACATCGATTACACACAGACCAAGTAAAGTAAAAACAGGCTGAGTGTGCCATAAGGATGAGGTTTGTAACTTTTCTTTCTTCCCCCTTTAGGTGCGTGGTGAATTCTGTTTGTTGTATGATTATAAAGTGGGCATGTTCATTCAGGAATTACTGAGTACACTCTTTGTGCCTTTAGTTCTCTGCGTATCTCTGCCCAAATCAGCAGATCAGATCATAGACTTCTTTCGTGAATTCACTGTTCATGTGAATGGACTCGGCTATGTCTGTAGTTTCAGTCAATTTGATTTCGAGAGACATGGAAATGTGAAATATGGAGTGATGAGTACGCACCAAGACGATGATTACTTCACTAGTAAAGACGGGAAGATGGAGAAGAGTTTCATTAACTTCAAGACACAACACCCGAATTGGGAGCCCATGGATATCACACAGTCCCTGTACCTGAACAATCTACTCAAGAAGACACAGTTGAACACACTAGAAGAGGAGGAGGTGACTCAGTTGAATGAATTTGGGTTACCAGATAGACCCATCCCAAGTAACCTGGGTGATTCTTATGAACAGAACCATCATTGGACACCTGAGGAACAAGAGGAAGACGAAGAGATGAACAGGAGAGAAGGCATGGTTGGATTATTGAACCAATTTTATGACCTTAATAATAACCCTACAGTGTAATAAACGTATACATTTATATCTTCTTTTTTACTGGAGAATGTGTTTATTGGGTGCTAGACATTGTTCTTCAAGGTCAGGTACCATAAGCACTTCTATTCCTTGTTGTTGAAGTAACTGGATACCTTGACACTGAACCAAGTTGGGTGGTTCTTTTACTCCCAACACAACACGCTTTATCTTGCTCTTCAAGATACGGTCACAACAGGGTGTGTTTTTGGAGAGTCTGACAGAGCAGGGTTCCATGGTAGTGTACATGGTGGCGCCTTCCAAGTCTTCTTGGGTCTTCATGAGTGCACATTCTTCGGCATGCGTGTTGCCTGGGAGTTCACGTGAATACCCTGTGCTTACTATGTTCCCATTTTTATCGGCTATAACCGCGCCTACACAATATGCTTGTGGGGCAGGAATAGATTGGTGTGCTTGGTGTATTGCTTGTGTCATCATGAATACATCTTGTTTGTTTGTTGTTATTTTCATAGTTGAGGAAGGGAGTGGGTATTCGAATTGAATGAGGGGTGGCAAGCTTATATACTTTAATAGTCCGATCTGGTGAAAATGATGAAATGGGCAATATGCTCAAACCTTGACTCTGTTACTTAAGAGGAAACGGCCGGTCTCAGTTGACAACAGCCAAAACCGTTTACTTTTAATGAATAATGCATATATGAATGTACCTAATTTAATAAAGAGGTAGTCCGTACTTGGGTATATATGTTGTCAGTATCAGTCCTGGGACGGTGTAGCCATAGACTGTAGATGGATTCAATAGGTAATGCACAAAATGAAACATCAGATAGATTCACCATCGATTTATCTTCTTCTACTCTATCATTCTGTGCATCCAACTGTAAATCACACTGCGTATCACATTGTATATCACCCAGAGTATCACACTGTATATCACTCTGTTCCTCTATATCTCCGAATGACATATCCATAGACATGTAATCAACCATGTCTTCTCTAATAGGTGTATCCATGGATATATCCATAGAAACTGTATCCACAACAGGTGAATCATCAGTTATCGAAAATGGTTCATCCATTTCATTACTCAACAAAGAAGCTAGATCAGTCTAAGTAAACAATAAGCTCTTTGTTGTTGTTGTATAGTAAATAAGCATTCAAAATACCTTTCTCGCCCTCTTCTTTACTTCTTTAGAAGGTCTTATATAGTTCTCAGGTAAAATAAACACAAACTTAATATCTTTTATCTCTAACAATGCCCCATTCTTCAAAACCACTGGTCTATCTGTTGACCTTCTCATCTTATGGTCTACTCTAATCCCATTCCGACTATACACATAAAGTTCAAATCTGTCTCTGGAAGAACTGTATCTTATCTCAACATGCTTCCTTGATATCACCTTACTCTGTCCAAACACGATATCCACTCTATCTCGACCCATGGATATAGATGGTTGGTTGATATAGCATGTCCAGTTGGAACCAGCCAGCCGAGGATAAAGGTGTGCTTGTGAAGGAGGAACAGGTCGAGTGAAGACAGTGACTGAGTCTTCTTTGTTTTGAAATGACTGACTTCTTGTCACTACCATTGATGAAACAGGAAGAAATAGGGAAGGGGGAATAAATATTTATTATTATTATTTTTTTTTTAATTTTTATTGTGCTTTCATAGGGGATTCAGCAGCAATGGGTAAACCAAATTCATCTAATTTGACATCCTATTAAAAAAGAAGGGTCAATACTCCAACTTGTGCTTCGTTGTTTGCTTACCAATTTAGGCTCTTGTTCAGAAGCTTTGGGTAAATCCAGTGTGTCTTGTAAGTAAGAAGGTACTTCTTCATCTTCAAATTCCAGTTCATCTCCAAGTGCATCCAATTCTAAACACAGCAAATATAAGCATACAATAACACACACATGAAATCTCCTCTTTCTTCTTTACCTGCTTCAAGATCAGCTTCATCAATATCATCAGGTAAGTTATAAGATCGGCCCAATGTTTCCTGTACTTCATTTGCCTGTTCCATCAAATCCTCCATTTCATCTTGTAATTGCTGTGTGTAGAGTGAGTACTCAGCATATAGACTTCTCTCTTACTTACATCTATCTTGTCCAAGTTCACATTCTTATACTGTTTCTTCATTTCCTTATTAGCTACTTGCATAGCATCCACAGTGGCCATCACATTACGTAGGTTCTCAGTTGTCATTTGAGCCTGTTCCATATTGAATGACTGTTGTTGAAGGTTATCTCGTTGTGCTTCATATCTTTTTTAGAGCAATAAGTACCATACAAAGGGAATCATAATGAGTCCTCACTTACAGTTTCTTCTGTTTAAGAACTCGAATAGCCTTTTGTTGAACTGTTTTCTATTTTATATACTCATAAACCTATATCCTACTGTCTTTGCTGTCTTATTTACCTTGGCTGGTCCTTCTCTCATCTTCTTCAGCTGATCACGGTATCTTGTTAACTCTGCATCTAGTTTCTTTACTTTCACCTCAACTGCATCCACTCTTTCATCAGTCTAAGAATAAAACACCAGATAAGCAACCTTACTCTCATTCTACATATATACTTTACAGAGAGGATAGCATCATTGAGAGTGGGTTTAGGTGCTCTCTTGGTTGACCCAAATAATCGGTTCATTTTATAAGAGTATAGGTCTTGGCAAAGAAAAAGAAGGAGAAAAGAATAATAAAAAACCCCCCCCCCTCCGAAAATATCAACCATTAACCAACAAAACCCAAAAAATTGCATAAATACAGTGAGAAATAAACATTGAGCGGAGATTTATTTATAATAAATAAAGACAGTGATTATTCTTTGAATGAAGGGAACTTCTTGGATGAATTATGACTGAAGTTCACACCATTATCACGTCTCCATACATATTCAGGTTGTTTTCTTTCTTGATAATCATGATCAGGTTGAACTTGACTTGATCGTCTTCGTGCTAAATTGATAGGACTATCAACATCAGATGTCATTGAGTTACGTCGATTGACATAGGCTGCAGCACCAGCAGCACCAACTGCACCCATAGCGAAAAGTGTTCCAATACCAGGCATTATATTTTATAGAGAAGAGAAGTGTGGGAGTGAAACGATATGCTTTATAAAAAAGAGAAGAAGAAAAAATGAATGGGGTGGGGATGAATATAAATAAGAAAATGAAAATGTAATTTATGCGTATGTGAGTGTGTGTGTGTGAATATTTCTTTTTTGTTTAGTTGGTTAAGCCTATTAGAAAAAGTTAGTTTCAGTACTAAAAGCCCTAAAAATAGTCTTCCCCATTTACATTGCCATTGTTCAATGCAATTGAATAACCAGTCCTCTGAAACCACTTGTTTCTGTGTTTCTATTGGTTTATCACTTAACACAATTTCGGCTTCTTCTATTGTATTCACACTGCATCCACCTGCTAATCTCACTAATTCCTCCATTTCATGTATTTCATAGGATTTGGTTGATTCTATCTTGATCTTTTTGTTATTCAAGAAAGGTCCTTTTCTATACACTTCTAAGCATGGAAACCATTTCTTCAATTGATATTCTGATTCATCCACATAACAACCTCTGCTCTCACTCTCTATTAGCCTTGTTAAGATGGAATGGGTGTAAGTGGTTCTATCTACATAAATGTCTATCTATCTATCTATATATCTAAATACCATTCACAATCCATGATCCAACATCCTCTCACTAATCCCATTGCAATGGCCTTTGCTCTCTTTGTGGATCCAACTATCTTCTTATTTTAGTCATCACTCATCATGCTATTGCTCTTTATTCTTACCAATGACATGTGTTGTAGTCTCATCCACCCTATTAAAGTATAAGAAAACATCCTATTCATTTTATGAGCATATCCACAACTTACATGGGGGCCCATCTGAACTTATCCAGTTTATGTATGATATGAATATACTTCTTGAACATACTCTGATGAATATTAGCAAACACAATAGTCCCATGATTAGCATCAGATGACTTCATTGTGCCTGTTAACCTTCTCTTTCGCTTAATAGGGGGAGTCGCCCTTGACCCAATGATCTCATCATCCTTCTGTCCAATTGAAAATCTAGCTTTGATCTGTTCTCTCATATGTGCTGTAGGTGCATGTACAGGAATGATTTTGTTCTCCTTCATAGGTTTAATGTGTCGATTCGCAATAGATTCCACTGAGATAGGGAGAGACAGTCGAGGAGATCGTTCTTCTGCTTCCACTGCTCTTTGGGCGATTTGTTTCTTAGGATAAAGATCTTTAGCTGTCCATGTGGATCCAATTGTCTTTCTCCTGGCTTCATTCTCACTTGAACTACTACTAGAAGTAGAAGCTAAAAATGGAAAGAAATTAATCTCTCTCTGTGTGTGTGTGTGTTTGTTGATAGTTTACATGAGGGTTGTAATACCGTTTCCAATGCTTTCACTTTGCCTGGTTCCATTGATTTCCTTCTCTTATTTGCACTCAATAAGAGTCCTTGTGGACGTTCAATTAGAAAGTCTGTTTCTGGACATCGTTTTCCTTCTCTTTTACACCGTGACACCCATAATAAATTGACTATGAAGATATCTTTGGCGATTGCTTTCTTGAGTGTAGCTGCTGATCCATTCTTAAATACAAGATGAGTGATGGCATCTAGAGAATGGGAAAGAGTCAATGACGGGTTTATTCTTTGTTGTTGTATTCTCTTTCCAAACCTGAAAATGATCTTCGTGTCTAACATAATTAAACAAAACAAAAAAAGAAGTTGAATGAACACATGTTCTATTGAATACAGAACCAACCTTACACTCCTTCATCTATTTTAAAATAATACCTTTGCTCCCATTGACTGAAGTGCTCTTTCAAAGTTCTGAGATACATCGTCCCCATCTTCTGTTCTGTATATGAAATGGTAAGTTGTAATGACAACAAAACATGACCAAAATAAATGCTTATCTCACCTGACATCAAGACAGGCGATAACACCGTCTAATATTTTATCGTCACTTGGTTCTGGTTTCTGTATCTTTGGAGGTGGTGGTTGTGGTGGTGGTTGGTTAGGAATACAAGACGTCCTTCTAATGAACTCATTCAAGTTGCCGTTTCTTAACTGTGTTCTCTTTGCAGTCTTCAATTGACGAGAAGGTTGAGCCATTTACCTTCCAAAAAAAAAAGTATTGAAATAAAAAAGGGGGAAAAACAAATAAAAACAAACCAAGAATTAAAATAAGGGGAGAGCAAAACAAAAGTCACAAAACTATATACACAAAAATTCATTTTATTTTCTACTCCAAAATAACCAATTTAGAGCTTTTGGACAGAAAGACCATCCTTGAAGAAAGTGAAGTAAGGAGTGACACCATCAGCACGGTAATTCAACAAAGCGACCATACCATCGGGATTCATGGACTCTCCAGTGTAGAATTCATAGTCCTTGAATTTACCTAAAATACCCTTGATAAGAGTAGCAGCCTTCTTCTCGAAGATGGGGACACGTTCGGGAGAAGTCTCGGCAATCTTGGCCTTGATGGCCTTCATGTAACCCTTGATGTAGGTCATATAAGACTTCTTGTCGAAACTGGTGGGTGCAAGACGGAAAGAATAGATGACATTGTTGACGGTTTCAACACCATCCTCAACACCTTCGTCATCTCCACCTTCAGCAGAAGCGTTGGCTCCAATATCGACATTAACACCACCAACATTGACCATAGCACAGTCTACTTCATAAGCAACATCATCAACTTCCTTGATAGGCTATATAGAAAAAAAGAGAGAGGGTCAATATCGAAGTGTTGATTTTATTTCTTTTTGGTTATCATTACATAGGCATCAGAGAAAAGTTCATCACCTATTAACAAAAAAAAATAGAACAAAAATCAAGTCAGTTTTCTATTGATGGATGTGTTGCTTCCTAGTGTTTTTACCAGTAAGAAGATCGTTGTATAAGAGCATATTGATTAGATGGATGGATGGATAATCAAGAAGAGATTGGGGGAAGGAAAGAAGGGGTTGAAGGGATGAGTGTGCACTGATTTATTGGATGAAACCATTTAAAACTCCGTCAGTGTTACAAACAGAGAAAAAAAAAAGTAAATGGGTTGTTCATGATTTTTTCTTTCTGGTTTGTCCCCTTCTCTATCTTCTTGCAATTGAATCTCCGTATGTCTCCACACAAGATTACTTGTCCTGCCTTATCAGAAGTAAAAAAAAATATGAGTTATATGTATAGAAACTTCTTTCTTATTGACTATCTAAATAGCTAATAACTGCACTTGATCCTTCTTCCAGTACACGACAAGACAAAGTAAAGGAATAAATTACACTGTGTATGTTGTTCATTGACACACTTGTTTCCATAGACACCAAAGGCATTATGTGATAATATATTTGATGTGCAAAGAAGTGAATTATATGAAATATTAGAAGAACTTCGATATGTGTTCTGGAATGATATTCCACCACAGGAGATAAATGAAGAACCAGCGAAGAGAAGAATAAGCACTGTAGAAGATGAACCATTGAAGTTATCAGCCAAGAGGAGGAGAAGCAGTGGTATGAGTGAAAAAGATACATCGAAGATATCAGCGAAGAGAAGAAGCAGTGGGGGTGAGAAGGAGGCATCGAAGACATCAGCCAAGAGACATCGACCCATTATTGGTCCAGGTACTGAACAGTGAAGTTATAAATCACATGACTTACCTTTTTCTCTCTGTAGTGGTTGTACTGGATAAATCTAAACTGTCATCTTCTTCACTCAAATCCATCAAGACAACCATGATACAACATATCAGATCTGCTCGTAAGTGTATAGAATGAGCAATAACCACTTCATTCTCACTATTTCAACTCATCTAGAGAGGAAAGATCTCAAACAATTGATGGCTGATATCGCACAAACCACTTCCCCCTTACAAAGAAATCACCTATCGCAGTACTTGATGCCATTAGCACAATCTATGCGTAGACAGGACATTATTCGATTACTCAATCAATGGTAAAAGCCTCATTTTTATTTTATTTCACTTTGGGTGATGACATACTTGAATAAAGTGAAGCATTGGTAGTGGATCTAGAGACTGTGCCCTGTCCTGGTGCCAAATGTCTACGAATCTGTTCTCTGTCCAATATGCTTGGTCCTCTTTCTACTGGGAATATTTGTGATGAAATAGGTGAAGCCATGAACTGTCTACGTACATCATGAGTAATAGTTGATTCCTGAATCACTTCCTCCTCTTCTTCCTCCTTCACTTCTTCTTCCTCTGCTTCCTTCACTTCTTCCTCCTCTTCTTCTCCTTCTTCTGCTAATGCCATAGTGGATACATCTGTGTTTGAATAAGTAGGTGCGTTCACCGGTATATGCTCATATTCCACTAATCCTCCTTGTTGATAAATAGCCCATTGACGTTGTTTGCGCTTAGCTTCTTCGAACATCGAGAACCAGTTATTGGGGACCGGTACTCTCAAACAACGTGCCCATAAATGAATAGGTGGATTACCACTCTCATCAAATGCCTCAAATATATCAAAGTCACCTGGTAATTGTCTAATGGAGTGTGTGGTTACTATTTATGGCAATGACCTGTGCTTTCCATCTTTTCTTACCTTGCTTCAGACCAACGCATAGGATCCACTTCAGAACCTGATTGTTTTTTTTTAGAAAGAAATGAGTCTATGTATAGATACTTATGATCTCACTACTCACGTAATATAGAGAAACAGCACATATCATCATTCCATCCTAATCTCAAAATAGTGAGTAACCCATAACTACTATATACACTCCATTTTTTGTTATGATTACCTTCAAATAAGGCAATCGTCACTTGCTTAATCTTCAGGATATAAATCCCACCTTGCACCAACCTATCAATATTCACGGGTGTAAATGGTGCTTCTGTACTAAGTGGAGGTAAATTCAGCACTTGAGGTGGAGGTGGAGGTGGACTGGCAGGAGACCACCTGGCTAACTTCTTCAGTGTTGTGTTCTTCGTCTTGTTCTCGGTCATAAATTAAAAAATATACTTAATTAAAGGAAAGGGTGTTTGAAAATAAAATAAAAAGAAACGATGTTTTTTTTTTTCGTTCATATTTTATATTTGTTTATCATTACACGTGATATGTTTCCACATGGTAGAACCGCGATTGTCTGTCAAACATGGATTTTGAAATGACAGGCAATGAATTATAAACATTGGAATGGATCAGTCTATAATTTTATTCAAGTGGGAAAAGGAGTGGAAGCAGTAAAGGATGAGTAGGGATAAATTATTATCCCTATTTAGGACTTTTAAAATTAGGATGATCCCCATGTTGGAATTTTGCAGTGTGACAACTATCTGCGATCCATTTTGTAAGGATCGAGTGCTATTAGATACTAAATATGGAAGGCAGACAAAAATGGTTGCTACGGAAAAGCTAATCACTAAGCAACAGAACAAGGGCTAGACATTAATATATATACATATTTATTCACCCTTTGGAGTCACAGTCCGTATAAATCTTCATTCAACCTTTTGATATATGTAGCGTCTCATTGATAAAAGAAGACAAACAAACAGAAAGAGAGACTATATTCTACTAGATACAATGTAAAAGATCATTCTGAAAAAGAGTGAATTGAGTTAAGTAATGACCGTTCTTTATGATTCTCTTACTGTCAATATGTCATCGTTTATTTCAGGCTCATGGATATTGTACCACTACAAAATCAAATGCAGTAGCTTGAAGTAGAAATATAGAACTAAGCACATCATATATACTAACACATTTCTTCACTACATCATAGTCCCATAAAGAGGTCTACATAGTCACCCAATTGACATTGAAAGCACTTCAGGGAAGAGTGAAATGGGAATCAAATTTTTTTAGTGATTTGCTGGATGTTGATGAGTCTAAATATTTTTTAGTAGAGAATAGTGGGAATATACCACTAATGTAGAATTTCCTTAACCAAATGTAATGTTATATAATAAGAGTGTACCCAACGGAACGTGCTCGGAATAAGAAGCAAGTGAACTCTGAGTATATGCATTGGGTACCCATATGGTGTACTTCATATAGCTTACTTATTTATTCACTTGGTAGGCTTTATGATTGTATGGTAAGAGAGCAAATGACAGTTATATCATTTCACTCATAAATAGGCTTACAAGGTGCTGTGTTTCCTATGATACACTATCTATACATAAACACATTCTATCAATTGTATTACTGTAATGAGAACATTCTTCAATAATCAGAAGTACCATAGCACCATGTGATCCCACTAACATAATGTAGGCAGAAACTGATGCTCCTTTCGGTTACACTAATTAGTCATTAAAAATGTCTTTGTACTGATATTCACCTGGTAATAATGATAAAGTCAATAACATTGAAGGATTTCCCCATATACTATCTATAGTATTGTGAAATGACATCTATCGCTTGATTGAAATTGTATTATAATTCACAGATGTATTAAATATGTGATCCCAAGATACTTTATTATATTCATTATACATAAGGTAAGTAATAATGCAGACCAACTCGGTTAATTATGCTCTCTTTTCACATATCGATAACTACATGTTTGAGAGATTTTGTTCAAACCAAGTCGCCCTTCAAAAAGTTATGTTGCATGACCATGTTCTTTAACCAGAAATGTTCTCTTTTCAATTTGGCAGTAGTACCACAAACAAGCCAGTACATCGTTTTTTTCTCTTGATTACTACTATATTCTTGGTAACTGAGTGTGTGTTTAGAGATCAAGATTCATATCAGAGAGATCGAAGTCAAAGTGGCCATTTTATCTTCAGAGAAGAGGCAGCTTTTTGATTGATCCAAGTTTCGTAGCTTGGGAACATCTTTTTGAGCTGTTTGAAAGTGGATTTAGAGATGCCATATCCAGTAATACCTATAGCTGTTATATTCTTAATTGCAACCATTCTATCCACTCTATTTGAAGTCGAGAGTAATCTGCGTGGGGAAATATGGTGGTGTAATTTGTGAAGGTGTGAATCCTTATTAATGGGCAATAGACCAAGGTTGCCTGTAATTTGGCTCAGAAGAGTTCTATCATATAACGCCTTTGATTCCTCGTAAATATATTCATATAAAACCTCCTTTGGTTTCAATCCAGGTTGGCTTTGAACAGTTGTGGCTTGGTCAAGATTATTACTCCTGGAAAAAATTGCTTCATAAGTGACACTCATTCCTGGAATAAATACAGAATTACCAGCACTATCCCACACTAAATACACGGTATTAGCTTTAAGCATATCACCAAAGGTTACATCTAACTGACTTCATCAAGGCGTCAAATACCCTATCATTTATTTGTTCAGAGCTGCCAAATCTAAAGTCAGTTGAGTTAAATAAATAAAACCATTCTTGATATAGGCGAAGTCTCTTGAATAGAATCGACTTGCCATTAATTCAAGCTGTTTGGTATTTGGAAAGGGTTGATTGCCTTGCTGTGAACATAAATATCTATTCAATTTATTTCAAGTGTATTCAATTGCTGCCAATGAAGAACATTACTAAGTATCTCGTAGAAAGTAGTGCAGTTCCAACCCTCTAAAACCAATCAAGGTAGTCACTTGAAGACCTTGATAGAACATTTGACAGGCCATCTATAATATATAATATAAGGGAAAAGAGTTGGATCACCAACAGTAAAATGTATGTATTTATATATGTTTAGACCAGGTGACGCATGGTCGAGTCATATTTTGTGTGATGTGACCAGGCTTATAAAGCTGAATAAGAAACAGTGGATTGTTAAATGCCTCCTATGAATCATCGAGTAATCTAACATGACTATTACTGGCAAGAGCTGATATTGAAGGTATGCTTGCCTTCTATGTGACAGCTAGAAGAAAAATATTTATCTTCTGCCTTTGAATGTGGGTGGTATCAAATCTCCTTAAATGGTGACAAACTGCGGGATGTATTAATCCAGCAAACAATTTTGTTTAATTGCCTCTTCACCAATCTGTAGCTACACACTTCGATGTTCAGTCTTTAGTTATATTGATATGACAGCTTTATAATTTATATCTACGTCCATACAGATATGCCGTGTCTATTCACAGCCGAGCAACTGGTATATTACATGAGGATTGCATTGGAAAAAATAAGTCTAATTAATTCTATATAGACACTTCAGAGCCCTTTATTGCAGGCTATTGGTACTGAATGTTACACTGCAACATAGTAGAAGTTAATTTATATCCTTACTATATGCTGTAATTGATAATCACTTCTTATTCAATAGGCTTCTCTTACAGCAAAGATATTATAGAATCCCCCTCTATTAGTGCTGACATGAGAAATTGATAGAATAGAAAGATAATCAATCCTTGTCCTGCAAATGCGCCTATACTTTGAAAAAACATATGATAGATCAGGAGGAGATTAAGAGCCCATTGTAAAGATGTTTAGTCGCGGAACATGATTTTCATATTTCTAATAACTTGCCGACTATTCAAGTAGAGATACATGTCTATCTAATCTCAAGGGAAAAAGAAGTGCATTGTAATGCTTGAAATCGAAAGACTGGTCATTTCCACACTATTAGCTCTTATCAATATGGGATGGCAGAAGGACAAATTAGGTGTTCAATAATGCAGATGACATGAACAGTAAAAAAGAGCATTCTTAGAGTATTTCGGATCAGAGGAAGCAATATCCTTTCTATCCTTTTTTCCTCCATACCACTTTTATGGTTTTCTTCCATTTCTCTATTTGGATCAAGACTATACAATTACACTCAACACATTATCTTTCTGGTTATTTAAATATGCATAGTTGGAAGTGAGCAGATTGTAACACAATGAATTCAATATAGTGGCCTGGGAATTGGTGATCTCAATATTCCAGAGAGAGATTATCATAGAATTATACAGTTCATTGTTAGTAAGGCACTCTTTATGACGAATGCAGCATAAATTAAACACACCCATTTATTAAATTTATAGAGATACTCTCATACAGATGGCACTTTAATCTATACAACAGAGATTCAAGCGGTTCTCAAAAACAATCAGCTTTATCCAATATGTGAATGACAGACATCATCCATTAATCTGATCAATATAGAGTTATTTTCAGGAGAGATCAGAGATACTAAACGGTTGTTATGGTATAATAAACGCATTTCTTCAACCAGTTGCCTATGTTACACTACCCAAGAATCCTTGTTTATGCAAGTAGAGTTTTCAGAATAAAATACATGATTGCAAGACTGTTCTGAGATGCTGTAAAATAAACATATAGAATGATCATCTACATTCACTTTCCCTGGAGATTGATCACTATCAAATTGAGTGCCTCTTTACTCTATACACCCTATATACAATAGACTATGCATGAAACAGAAGGTGATGATGGTTTGATATTATCTGGACTATTTTTTTCACCTGAATGGTGTCCTATAGGTGTTGTTTATTTTATGGGTGCATTCCATCTAGTAAGGGAAAAACAATACTTAGACAAGTCATCAGTCAGAATTAATTTATGCAACACAATTATATTAAATACTAGTTCTTTATTTATGATGAGAAGAATATATTGTTCTAAGTGTATATTCCAAAAGAAAACCAATCAGAATTATCTATCTTAACATGGTTGTAATCTATTTAACCAGATAAACATATCTCTCTATCGCTCCATTTTACCAAAACAACAAGTTATTTTCTTTATCCACCATGTACGGTTAGCAAACTATACTCATCCAACACCTACACTTTGTCAGCATATACATATAACTATCAATCCAAAGACAAACACCTGAAGCGGGTAATATCTTCCATTATACACTTATTCTAGATTAAAGCTAAACAAATATCTCAAGATATTTATTATAGACATCAATACCTGCTACCATGCATACTTTTGATCACCTTCAGCATCCCAAGAACCCTATTAAAACTAGGTAAAATGTCTTATTATTCATTCATACAGAATTATATATTAAATATATTTCTGTAAAGCACTCAGAATAGGCACTAATACCTCCTGCTTCAATCATCCCTAATCCTGTTGATATCCTCCATATACTTCTAGTTATCTTCATCGTTATGGGCAGACTTAATCGAAAGATGACAAAGTACTTGTATATCTGTGACGTGACTTTTTAATAAAGCACTCTGCCTGTACCCGTCTTGCTCAGTATAGAGACACGGGGATGCCTGGTACTGGTGGCTCTTTTTATGATGCAATAACCTAGTTATTCCTATGAATTGACTTACTCTATTACTGATACTCCCATAACATACATGATGAAGTGTTCAATTGGACTTGGTCTTTATACCTAAATAAAGGTTAAGATGCTATCGATTGACACAAGGCTGTTTGAACGGTCCGTAGAAGTATTTGCTCTGGTAAAAATATGCTGGCTGCAGGAGCTATCACTGCTCTCGAAGGAGCCATTTAAGCTGGTTATGGTAACCCCATAATTGATTTGGGTGATGCTGCATTTTTCTTGATGGTTGAACATCTTAACTGGAAGTACCCCTGATAGATATCAAGCCAATGGTGACTGGTGGAACACAAGTACAGAACAATGGCAGTGACAAGACTCGATACTTATTGACTGGAACAAGCATACAAACACAAACACATATATATATCTATTCTTTATAATAGACTGTATCATCTTCTATTCATATTAATATAGTTTATAATATTCACACATTGTACCACATTGCTTTTACATATACACATCTATTTATCACTGTACTTAAAATGAAAACACACGCTCGTATCACTATGAAAATAAAACCTTTCCCAGAAGTTGAGTCTTATCAACTTACTAATCTCTATTAAAAATTTATATACTCAAATAAAGCATTAGTATTATTCCATCTTATGGCTAAGCTGATCAAGGTTGAAAAGAGAGCTATGTAGCACCAACCAGCTATGTTTGACAGTTACTCTCAGATATCAATCTCCCTTATGCTGGCTTGTATTCAATTGGAGTATTCAGACTAGTAAAAGTGACAGATTAATCCAGAGTTGTGGTGGAAGAGTGCAGTGATAGATAGTGCTCAGTTGATATGATAAGAAGTGTTATGGCAGCATATTTAAGTTTATTACATGACCCTGTTTTTGTTCCAAAGACTATATTCCACCTAAACATATTATTTCCCCCTTGATGGACTTAAAAATATTATTTTCTTTGTTTACTCCTTTTCTCCCTCTTCTTTCTCTCTCTCTTACTTTGCTCTCTGCTTCTTGATGGTGAATAGAGTACGTGACTCATGTCTTCTTCTCTCCAATGGTGATTATCTCTGTCAATGAAGAATGCTGTCAACACAGTATGTTCCACTTGTACCTATCTCATTGATGTCTCTGTCTGCTATGTGTTCACTCTCGGGCTATCTTGTGTCCATCCTTGTACTATTGTAACTGGCTGTGTATATCTACATACTACTATACTTTATACACTCTCTTGCCATGAAGGAAAAGGTAAAGTATATACATAACACTCATAATATATAACAATACTCATGTGTATTTACTCTCTCTAGTCTCCTCACACTGAACAACAATAAGAAACAGCATCTCCCCCCTAAGTGGTACAGACCTTGTACTCAGAGTACTTCATCGATTTCATTTATCCATATATGGCTACCGCTTACTACGCCTGCCGATTTCCCCTATGGTAAGACTATACACTTTTATTATCTATGCCTTGCACTAAATTTACTATCTATTTCACAGATGAATCCTCACTCTATCAATCGTTACTGTATCCCTGACTGCTCTAATGGTTTTTCATAAGGTGATCCTGATTCCCATAGTTAGGTGACTGTCTACACAATACCAGGTGTATCTACTACAAGTCTAATGGTGCTAATACCTGATGGTAATCCTCTTCAATGGTAACTTCGAGATGGTGTCTCTTTTTCCAATCTTGGTTATGCAAGGTGTTGTCCATGCCATATAAACTATTACCTAAAGGTCTATCCAGTGCTGCATAGCTACTTTCCGGTTATCTTCTATAACCTATCCCTCTATTCTGAATGCTCCATCAATGGTGTATTTCTGTGGTTACTCTGTTGTGCTGTCTACTATCGATACTGATGGTGATCTCTTTCTCTGGTTATTTACTAAACGGACATCCTTCTCTATGGTCATGTTCCCAATCCAGCCCTCTTATCAAGTATTGCCTATATGTTTTTATTGCCTCCTGCCAAGATATCATCAAATTACCTTACTGCTATCCCAATAACCATCACGACTGAATAATGCCTGATACGTTTTACAAATCTTCTTGTTTGGTGTGACCCGGAATGTCGTTAAACTTGTCCAACTGTGCTGTCCACATTGATGGATCTTCTCTTGGGCTTTTGCCTACCTATGAATGACACCTTTTTTGTGTATCTTACGCTGCTGGATTGTTTGGTGTGACCCGGAAAGTCGTTAAACTTGGCCATCTGTGCTGTCCACACTCTGATGGATCTTTTCTGGGCTTTTGCCTACCTATGAATGGCACCTTTTTTGTGTATCTTACGCTGCTGGATTATTTGGTGTGACCCGGAATGTCGTTAAACTTGTCCGACTGTGCTGTCCACAATCTGATGGATCTTCTCTTGGGCTTTTGCCTACTTATGAATAACACCTTTGATGTGTTTCTTTACGCTGCTGGATTGTTTGGTCTGACCCGGAAAGTCGTTAAACTTGTCCAGAAGCTTGGTCAACTTCTTAGTGTTGTGAGCAGGAGGACTGGGCCCACTTTGATTACCTCTGTTCTTAGGAGAGGGCAGACTCCGAAAGAACACAAAGAGGGAAATCTTAGTGGTGTCCTAGTTATTTACGGTAGTACCCGACCTGGAATTGTCAGTAAACTTATCCACTCCTCGCCATCATCGAAGTAGTATTTACTATAATATCTTGAAGTATACTTGTTGGCCAATCTCAGTTTACAGACAGACTGAACCACCCCCGAACAATCTACCACTAACAGACTCCAATGAGGAGGGCAGACCTCGGTGCTCTTTTAGGTGTGTATTTATAAAGGACCAGTGCTCAGTGAAATTTATTTCTATACAAGTGTTACAGGCAGATATTTATCGATGATGATCGTATCATGCGGTAGCCTCTGTAGCAAGAAGGAGGGCAGACCCGACTGTTACAAGCTTCTCATGTATACCTCACCCCCAACCACCATGATTTCTTCAGAAATCATTTTAATCCATTTCAATTATACCAGTATTTACTAAACAACATGTAACTGACATTCAAGGTGGAGTCTACGAACGGAGGGCAGACCTGACATAGACGAAGCCAGAAAGTAGATAATCTGTTTTAGTGATAAAATATAAATATTTTACTATATTATTTATGGATTTTAATAAATATGACACATATTAGTTATCAAGAATACTAATAGTGTTTATATCTGTACTGTGATTCCAGTGCTTATAATACATGTCTTATATCTTCAGATATCCAAGTGGAGTTTGTCATACAGAATAAAGGGAATAAGAAGAAGAGTATTACACCATCTATATTATGAGGGTTGTAAGGGGCATATCATTATAGCCAATATGTCATCTTTTTTATGGACTGACAATGGCTCATACATTGATATGGCTGTCATCTAATTCTTGATATATTCACAGAGTATAAGCATTTATTTCCACTTTTCTAACACTCATTATTCACGTGGCTGAGTTACAGCGCTCTCATTTATCTTATATATTAATTTCTTTTCTTCTCTTTTATTACAACTCTCAATGTATCCAAGAGACAAATGTCACTGACATGTACAGTAATCAATATGGATACTGGCAGGAAATATCTGGTCCATGATAAGTATAAGATCAAGTACAACCATGCAGGATAATGTTAGTTGAATTGGAGTGAATGTATAAATGTTTGATTGAAGTGGTGAGCCATTTATAACAATGGGTACTTGATATATGCACCGATCATTCCAAGTCAAGACACGCACTAGTGATGCCTGTGTATAGGCAGTATCCCATAACTTATTCAATACCCAGCTCACTTGTTAGTATAATTATATGGCATGAATATGAATTTATCGTCAGTAGTAGATTCAAGTATACATTGTTTACAATGAGAATAGATTATGTATGAGGCATGGTCACTATGAAGACAAGATTAACAAGACATTTAAAAACACACCTTCAGCATATCATTTGGAACTCTACCGACTCGGACAAACAGATTTCCCGCAGATCAATTTTATTACTGTTCCGTTAAAAAGAGAGTATCTTGCTCCACCATGTATGACCCAAATGGATGTTATTATGTATTGTGAAAATGATGATATGTATCAATAGAGGTAAGTCTGTGGTCTTAAGAGTAGATCCGATAGTGTATGTAGTGAATAAACTAGGCTGGATTGATTATTTTTATACTATGATTGTTATTGTGTTTGGTGAGGGGGCATATCATTATTATTTCATGGATTTGGAGGTTAAGATGCTTGAGAGCTTGGTTGAAGTACTGACAAGTCATGATGTCTACTATGACATTGGATTGACAGCTGTCTTGGTAACTGTTACCTATTAGCCTCTAATGAGGATTGTTATATGATATTATATTCTAGTCACCGTGCACATGTCGTATTCATCTAGATCATTCATTTCAATGTAGATGCAAGGTTTCTCATTCACTCAAGTATTTTTGGATAATAAAGTATTATAGATGTTATTGAGAAAACCTTGGTATCGATGATTATACGGAACCATAATGGTTTAGATAAATATACTAGCTATGCTTAATCAAGTACATTCATACTTATTATAACCATCTATTCCATCGTGTGTTAATCTCAACACATAACACTTGAGTCATGTATACAGTCATGCCACTCTGCTTGTATTCACTTTTGCCAGTTGCCTATGTTCAAGAAATTTAAACTGATGTAACCTCTAGACATTATAGATCCATATACAGATGACAGGTCCTGAATCTGCTTATAAGTGATTATGCTTACATTAAAAAAGTAATGCAGTCAGTATATCTTACTCATTAACGATAAGATATATCCATCCTAATCCAGTTATAGTGGTATTACTCTGTATGTATCTATCAGCCTTTGAATTTTTGCCAGGTATTATAATCTGAGTAGCTTGTTACTCAAGGATCATGAGGGCATTTCATAGAGTTCATTCATATCTATCCATTCCTCTACTTATGGGATTAAACTTATAGAGTAACATGAAAACCCCTTCTTACTTCTGTCGATATAAAGACCCTATTTGCTATTAACTAAACCTATGTCTGCTAATGATACCTTCCCCAAACTGGCTTCATTTAAATTCACTTCTTACAATTGATTTCATTATCTATTAATCCATAGATTTCAATTTCTTTTCTTGGTACTTATTTAATGAGCAACAAATAGATCCAAACTTTGTTTGCTTAGCTTACTCGTTTCACTTCTCATACACCCATCTCTTCTTAATTTAGTGCTCAACATGGCTTAATTACTACACTCTGTCATTGAATCTGCCATCCCAAACTGGTTCCAATTTTAGGTTACCCATATGACTTTACCCCCCTTTTTACTTCTATTACACATCATATATGCATGCACGAGAATGTCATTATATGCTATGTTTATTATATCTATTAGCCCTCTTTTCTTTCACCCATTATGATGGCATCCACACAATCCCCATTTCCTTGTGCTATTGGAGTACATATCAATTTTATTGTCTCTTTTTATCGCATGCAAGCCTTGGACACATACATCAATTCATGCACCACTCCATATATAGTCAGATTATTTTGAAACCTTTACTGTTTACTTCTATTGATAGAAGGCGTAGGTCTATAAACCTTATTCCTCATGATTATTCTCACCGTTCTGTTCATACTATATACCATTTATTTCACTCTCTATTTTTTCTCTTCTTTTTTCTCTTCTTTTCTCTTTCCCTTATTATTAAAATGTCCTTCTCTCCCCTTGGTTCTTTTCTTCGCTCTCTCGCTGCTTCTCCGTCTGCAGAACTTGCTGCATCCTTTGCTGCTGCTTCGTTGTCTGCTGTTCCTTCTCCTTCGGGCTCTTTTCTGGGTCTGACACCCGACAGTGCCGACCTTCGCTGGGATGAGTTGGTAAATGGGTCGCCAACTCTCCCAGCTCACCTTCAACACTTCCTGGAGCCTCTTTCTCCTGCTTCCTCTTTGTCGCCTTTTGGCACTCCTGCTGCTTCTTCCTTGCCTGCTGGGCAACAAGCCCAGGATGAAGAGCGTATCTCTCCTCTCCTTCTTCCTGCCGCCGAACAGGGTTCTCCTTTCCGCTCCTTCTCTCTGGCCTCTGAGGAAGTCCCTCATCTTAACTTAGGTAATCTATTCTAGTATTAAAAAGTAACAAAACTTACAATGATATCTGATATGTTTTATTATTATCTTTATAGATGAGGGCTTCTTTATGCCTCCACCTCAGGAGGATATCCATATAGTTGAAGAGGTAGTATTCATTGATGATCCCATGGAGATTGACGATCCCATGGACATCGATGAATACGACCTCAATGCAGACTATATGGATATCGACTACTATTAGGTAATAACTACAGATATTCATAATCTATGAAGTTTATTAACATCTCTTTTTATAATTATAGTCACTCCTTCCCCTTCCTCTCGTTTTCCTTTCGTTTTCCGTCCCTTCCCTTCTTGCGTTGTTGTTTGTCTGTTGTCTGTTGTCTGTTGTCTGTTGTCTGTTGTCTGTTGTCTGTTGTTGTGGTGTCTGTCTGTTGTTGTGGTGTCTGTCTGTTGTTGTGGTGTCTGTCTGTTGTTGTGGTGTCTGTCTGTCTGTTCTGGTTTTTGTCTGTTGTTCTGGTGTCTTCCTGTTGTCTTTTTTCTGTTGTTGTGGTGTCTGTTTGTTGTCTGTTGTCTGTTGTTGTGGTGTCTGGTGTCTGTCTGTTCTGGTGTCTGGTGTCTGCCTGTGTTCGGGTGTCTTGTGTCTGTTGAGCTGGTGTCTGCCTGTGTTGTTTTCTGTGTGTTTTCTTCTGCTTGTGCTCTGCCCTGTCTGTGTTCTGCCTTGCCTGTGTTCTCTTCTGCCTGTGTGGTGACTGTCTGTGCTCTTTTCTGTCTGTTTTGAGTTCTGCCTTGTTGGTGTCTGTCTTTTTGGTTGTCTGACTGCTCTCTTCTGTCTGGGTGGTGTCTTTTGTGTTTGTTCAGGTGTCTGCCTGGTTGGTGTCTGTCTGGTTGGTGTCTGCCTTCTCCTGTCTTCTCCTGCAGGTGTTCATCTTTGTTTGCTGGTTGTGTCTGCTGTACTTTCTGTGTTTTCTTTTTGTTGTGTCTGTCTGTGAATCAGATTATATCTGACTTTGGTTCTTCTTTGGTTCTGTTCTGCCTTGTTTCTGCTCTTCTTGTCCTTCGTTTTCCGCTCGTTTAGTTTCTCTGCCAGCTAGCATTCAGCTGCCCCTAAATGTTAGCTGGTATTCCTTTTGCTATGGTTGGTTGGTTGATTTCTCATTACAGTCATTTCTTGCTATGGTTGGTTGGCTGGTTTACTCTTTCTCTCTCTTTCTCTCTCTTTTTTGAACGTACACTGCAGTATCTGGTATCCATGCAGGCTACATCAAGTATTTAGGGTACAACACTGCATCTACGGCAATGTTCTATCTAGCAAGGCACTGGATAATACTGATAACTTCTACTAAACAAGACACTTGTATCCACTCAAGGCATGCTATCTATGTATATGTACTAAACAAGACACTGATATGCCATCATGGAATATATTTGTGGCATGACATCTTCCAAGGCACTGGTATATTCTGATGGCTCAACTTCCATTGGTACTTCTTCAAACAAGGCACAAGACATATTCGAATGAAATCTGTGATCTCCTCTCAAACAAGACATTGGCTTATCTATGTATCTCACTGGTGATCTTCATGGTGTAATATATTAAATATAATCATCTTGATATAACTTTGCTACTTCCAAAGAATGCAATACACTTCTGGTATCAAGACTGAAACTTCTGGTTGCTGTAATAATCATATTATTGTCACTTGTCACTCTTTCCTATGTGTCATGGCATTCATGGTGAGTATTCTGATTGATATATCCACTCTCTGGTAATGCATGAACTAATCAATACACTTCCACTGCTTGAAGGATCAATGCTATCTATTCAAGAAGACATTTAAAATGATTGCATTGATATCTACTCCTCTGCTACTTACATGCTTCTATCTGACAAGGCCATTCTATCCTTCATTGCTTGTTCCTAATACATATTCCATGACACATAATTATTATTGATTTCTATAATACATACAAACTATGAATAAAATGAATTTACTGCTCCTGGATAATCATTACCTTTCAGCCCTCATTCCTGACTAATCGCACATAATAAGATGCGCTGAAAAAAGAAGAACATCTTCTATTGGTGTACTTTCTATTGGACAGCATATTGGATACAATACTGGTATCAATGTTGACTCATCAGCCATAGAGAACAGCCTACATTCCACTGTCATGAAGAGGAATATCGGTTATAGGGTATTCCAGTGGAGAGAAAGGCGATATATATATGCCACTATACATTTCTATAAGGTGTGTTATTGTTGCTTGGGAACTAGTGGGTGAAGGCGATACCAGGGAATAAAGAGTGAATAATAAGGTAGGGGACAAAAAGGCACTTAACCTCATCATTCAGTTGCTGGGATCGAATTACAATTTATCCCATGGGGATTATATGAGTTTGTTACTGCCTCTTTAGATATCACTGTATGCAATAGATGGTTGTTATGCCAACAACAGATACATTAATTGCTATTGTCCTATAAGTGGAATGATTGATATGAAACCCTAGTTATAGGTGTGTGACTTCTCTCCTCATAGAAACCAGTGACTGATATAATTTGATCTCCATTGATAACTACCTAGTACCTTGATGACTGCAATACATCAAAGTCTTGATGTGTTTGGGTAGGAGCTAGTGAAACAAATGTATTTGGAATAGAATAACCACTGGCCAATAAATAGTGTATAAGACATTCATCATATTGCTCATATCATAGCAGAAGTGTCATACGAGAACCCACTAACTAAACTGTCAGAATGAACACTACATGAAGCCTAGAAAGAGTATTTACAGATTCATAGAGTGATATTAATTTAACAGATAAGCAAGACCATTTATTGAGGAATCCCAAGTGTCTCTAGTCGTATTCTATAGACTCCATCAGGTTGTAACAAGGCACTCTCGTACACTTGCTGTTCCACCACTAAAGATGTGGATAGGGGCAGATATACTGGGGCTTTAGCATCTATTGGCCATTAGATGAACAGTGCCAAATGGACACTAACATATTAATATACGGCGTGTAACACACACACCCACAAGGTTCAGGTACGACAATGACATAAGCAATAGTAGGCTACTATTCTTGTACTTACTGACATATAAATCTGGTATAGCCTTCTATGTAAAGATGCTATTGCAGAAAAAAAGATGATGATGGAAGGACCAGTAATAATGATGATCCCAACAAGAACAGTGGTAAAATGATTAAATATATAATTTGTTGGTAAGACTTGCATCATGATCTTTAATGAGAAAGAAGAATCCAAACATGGTCTTTGTAGATTGACCTTTTTGTGTTCTAAAGTAACCAGGGAGATCGCCGTGTTCTATTGTACTCTCTGTTCAATAAAATCTTGTTTCTTATTTGTATCTGTATTTGGAATTATGTGTGCCTATGAGACAAGTGTATTCGAAAGAGGTATATCAAGAGGATTGGGTACAATGATCCAGTAAAACAACACATGTCAAGAAGACATAGTCTGAATATCTATTTATTCCTATAGTTGTGAAATACTACCTTATTTACACATGAAATAAAACCAGATATGTTATGCCCAGCATATATATTCAATACTTTTAAAGCACTTTACCTGTCAATATGGTTTACACCTACACAAAGCAGCTGGCATATTCAAGCAATATCTGTAGATGCGATGATTTCATATCAGTCTACTGAAATCACTGCCATATACATCCATCATCGGCAATATGTATGTGTGTTTGTATGCACTAGTTATAACAAAGTAATGTTCTCTTTGAATGTGTGTGGTCAATAGATTACTTTTTAATACTCATTTAAATTGTCATTCAGATCATTTATTGTCTCATTATATTTATTTTCTTATTTGAAATAACCAGACACCCGTATACTCCCCTTGAAGAAGAAAACAATTATGGACCTTTGTATTTAATGGATTATTATGTAGAGATAGGTGTTTTTGACAATTATAAGTTGGAATGACAGATAGCTTTGGAGAATCCAAACATTTACGAAGCATAAAACTGGCATTCAGGAGTAATGGGTTATGTACAAGATATTATCTAGCGCATACTGGTCATAGAAGTGATTTCAGATTGAAGAACACACATACAGTGCATATTATCTGCAATAATAACAAAGGCACATCACATTGATTGATCATACTTGAGTAGACCCTGTGGCTGATTGTATTGGAGAATAATAAAATCATTTATACATAACACACTCTCAATTGAATATGCTTTTATTCTCTTTATATGTTCTCTATTTACAGCTAATTACATATTAGCATACATAGTAATCAAGCATAAATTGCCCCCTTATCAGCACCAATCTGTCAGCTTTCTTGGCACAGTTGTTTCACAAACCAGTGGGGTCTCAGTAGTAAACATCTCAATAACATCTCTTACAAAGACTAATCATAAGAATATTGGGAAATTATTTGTCTAATATTGTGAAAGTAATGTCTATTGTATAATAATTATATACTCTGAGAAGTAATAGACCTGAGAAGAAATGAATGGAGCAATATGACTTCATTGACTATATTCAATTACAGTTGATATCCACTCTAGTAAGTGAAAATAGTAAGAATCTGCATGTTTATTATAGTGAACACAGTCAAGTGCACGTTAACATGCACTGAAAGATTATTATACATGCAAGTACTCCACGCTCTGATTATACTAATCATGAACTTGTTTTGTTTGTTGACAAGTAGCCGCATGTCTATTAGGTTAGAATTCCGATACATCTGCTTACTCTTGTTCATTACTGATAAGCACATGATGAAATACATGTTTGTTATTGGCCTTATTCTCAGGAGGTTTTTGTCTTTTGACAATAACGAGTAATCGCCTATATGGGCTGTTACTATTGAATAGACTCAACGGTACATTCTGTGGCTCATACCCTCCCATGCTGATATCACATTACTATCAACACTCTCTCAATGCTTCTGAGGTATGTGTATTGAATGTGTTGTATACTATGAACATGCTCATTGGGCGTTGCTTCATTAATAAATGAGTTCATCCAGTGATATCACATAATAATGTTCTCACACGCATTAATAAGGTTCTGAATTAAAAAATCAGTTATTATAAGGTTTGGCGTTTGAGGATTATGTTTGTTTCCTAATTAATCTCTGAAAAGGATATCTATACTGTCTACTTTCCATTTGTAACACACTTTCTATTTGCCATAATAACCCTCCACCCATCAATCTATATTACTCCCTTCTCTACCCCCTTTTTCTACTAATATCAACCAAATATTAAGTACTCTCAACAGCATATATACACCACTATATATACATACATACACATTCAACATCAACAACAACATCTATTAACAAACATGGCTACATTTAACTTAAAAGAATACACCAAGAAGCTTGACGACTGGGCCTTGATACAGTCTGACCCAGGTACACTTCATAATAGCTGAATCATATACATTGACTAATCAGACATTTATAGCTGTTTTCAATGACATGCTTAAGGAGTACAAAGTGGAAGATGTCAAAGTACAGGAGTTGTACACCCTTGATTTTGATGAATTGATGGAAGGGTAACAACTATAAAACCATCATTAATAACAACTGTCTAAACATTCATTCTATAGTCCCGTTCATGGTTTGATCTTCGCATCAAAGTACACTGAGGATGAAGATGAAGATAAAGATGAAGATAAAGATGAAGATGAAGATGAAGCTAATCCCAAAGCTAATGATAACAATGATCCTGATGCACAAAACATCGTCTTCACAAGACAAGTAATGCTTTCTCATTTTATCACCCATCTTATCACTCATACCCTATGTTGTTTATTAGATAATTACCAATGTCTGTGCTACTCTTGCTTTAGTAGCTGTTCTCTTCAACGGTTGTCTTCAGCTAGGAAGTATCCTTTCTGATTTCAAGCAGCTGACTGCAAACATGTCTCCTGAAGTAAGCAAAATTGTCCTAATTTTGACACTGTACTCATTTGATTTATTTTATTTGTAGGAGCGTGGTACAGCCTTGGGTTATTGCGAGGAGATTAAGAGAGTACACAACTCTTATGACGTGTAAAGTATACTTTGCATCCAATCTATCATTCAATAACTAATATGCTTTCTCCTTTAAACCTGATCCCCTTGCTGAAGTAGCAGTAAAGAATCTGGTTGAAGAAGTAGTAGATAATGATTTTGAGTACGTTGATTCTGATATTTATCACTATATTGCCTACGTACCCAAGAATGACTTCTTGTGGGAGATTGATGGTCTTCAGGAGAAACCCAAGAAGCTTTGTTCAATTGGTAATAACAGCTGGCTTGAAAAGGTTAAACCCTACATCGAAGCAAGAATGACAGAGTATGCCCATATACATAATTAATGAGCTGGTAACTAATATGTTGTTTCTTATAGAAAAGGTGACGAATTGACATTTAATCTAATGGCCATGACTGACAATCGTGATAAGAAAAACCTTGAAGCTTTCAAGAAGATCAAGGAATTCTTCATCCAGTGTCAAAAAACAGTCAACAAGTCAAAGGATTGTTCGGGGATGACAGCAGCTGTAGAGCAGTTGAAACAAGCCATTCCAGAAGGGACCACGTATTGTGACTTTGCTCTTCCTATTATTAAGGCAATTGAGAACAACGATTGTGACACCTTTAAAGATGTCCTGAGTGAGTTGAGCCCCGTGCTGGAGAGCAGGGTAAAAGAAATCAAAGATCGAAAATATGAAGAAGATCTCAAACAGAAAGAAATAGCTCAACAGAAAGCAAGGTACAAGCGATTTATTCAGAAGGTAAACAAGGCTTTACCAAAGATAGAGCAAAAACAGAAGAAAATAAAGGCAATCAAAGACAAGAAGATTGTGAAGCCAAGACAAAAAGAAGAGCCCAAGTGACCAAAAGGGAAACTTCTCCAGCCAAAAGCAGTAATGATGCTGTGATAATTCATAATCCGGCCAGTGTCAATTTCTCTGTAATGCTTGATGATAATCTCTCATCCACTTCTGCTGCTTCTATTCTTGAGATTGATAGTACCGCACAAGAATTTGCTCCTAGCTCTCCTGGTGATAATAATGCTGCAGTAGCCAGATCCATTGATATCGCTGCTTCCATGAATGATGCACTTCAACCCCTCGTGAACAATTCTCATCTTCTTTTTGGTGGTCGTGAAACTGAAGATAATGTCCATGATAACAATACCATCAGTACACAGGTCTCTAACTCACGTGAATCATCTGTTGATTCTGCCCAATCAACAGATAGCATGTGGGGAAGACCTTTGTTAATACGTGGACAATCCCCAGAGGATTCTGCTTCTACCCCCTCAGATGATATGTGGGGAAGACCTTTATTTGAGCGAGGAAATTCTCCAATGGGATTTGTTCCTCCTTATGCTGCAATTAGTAGGGGTGAAAAGCGAAAAGGAGAGTCTTTAAGCAGTACAACAGTAAAGAAGACTTCTGGAAGTACCAGCAAGAAATATTAAGAAATAAGAGATTCAAAGCACAACACAGCTTAACTTGCTTGTACAACAACTGGTCTCATACATTACCTTTCTAACTCTATATATCAAATAACAAGTGCATTCGTTGATCTATAGAATGTTTAAATAAATATGTTTATTATTGTTCTTATTGTTTCTTATATAAATAACTGATGTGTGTAATTTAAAGTCTATAATTGTGTATAAGCACTGTGGGCAGTTTTTGGTATGGCGCACTAAATGAACTTATGATTGACCAAAATGTGTTTCTTAATTGATTGTGTACTGGCACATTTTTGATTAGGATCTCTCTCACCGATCACTCGTATTTCTCTTTCAAAACAACAACTGTGGGTAATCCATCCAGTGATAGAACATAGAAATGAACAGATAATTAACATTTCTATAGCCTTCTGCTTCTGGTGAGTCAAGTATGAATGCTGATGCTGCCTTTGTTAATTAATCATAAAGAAATTCTGTGTACTGTCAGTGATCCATTAGGACAGTTCTACTTTCATCTTTACTTCCTAACATATACTATGGGATGGCTTCTCGCCTTCTCTTGACTGGAAATCCTTGATACTGCATCCATACAATCCGAAAATAAAAATGATACTATTCTTTATGAGCCACAATCATTGGTCAAATATGTATATAAGAAGCTAGATCACTTGACTGTATGGTTCACAGTCATACACAGAGTAAACTCAGTATTAGACAACCTGTCGTTACACTGTCTCCTGGAGTACTGGTAATGCAAGAGTCGATGATTGGATAAATCTATCTCTTCGTCCACTCGCAATCCTTCTGCATTTTAAATATAAACATGCACGAGAGTGCTGGACTTGAGTATAACGAGATGTTAATTGGGTTGCAATCATTGTAATGCCATTTCCTGCTATTTCTAATGTTTTGTTAGCTCGATCACATCACCAACAAACAGATGGATCACACTCTTTCCCAAACACAGCTACTCTTGTAATGTTCAATGGTATACATGCTATTGCTAATACCAGCCAAATAACTGCAGATATTATCCCATCAAAATCATCTTTGATATGGTACACAACATTGAGATGCTAATGAGGATTTCTTGACTTGGTCCGAAAAAAGCTCTTGCTAACTATCCTTGAGCCCGATGCATAAGTGACAATGTTTTATACTTTATAGTTAAAAGATATCAAAGCTGAGGACTGCATTGAATACCAAAAGATTAGGAACTGGGCAGAAATCATTATTTCATTAACACCGCCCCCCTTGTGCCTTGAATAGAGTGGCAAAACATGCGGAATCTTTTCAGCAGTTTTATAACCTTGATCTTTGTTCTCCGTAGACATTGTTCACTGACAAGCACACTATGCTCTGAGCTAATGATCATTCTTGTAACTGGACAATGTGTGCCTCATAATTCTGACTAGCCACATCAGTGATCATCACTTGAGTAACCCTTAATACTTATTCACTATGCACTGATAATTTGTATTTGATATATAGGCAGTGAGATCTCCGCCGTTATGAATTTTAAGGATAAGCGTGAGTATTGTTGGTCATACAAATTGCCTAGAAGTAGGAATACTTCTGAATTACCGTTTGTACCATACAATGGAGACCATCTCTAAGAGTTAAACACCTATTTTCTGTGTGCAAAATTCTGTAATGACGTGATTTATACTTCTGAATAACCCAGACATCGGAATATACTGAATACGGGATTTATTATGGGGGACTTCTTTGCTCCCCCCCCCACCCTTATTAGACGAACCCTGATTTGACAGGATTAAATTACTAATAAAAAATAAATAAACAAAATAAAAGGAAAAAAAAAACTTCCCTTTGCTTTCCCTTCTACCTCTTACTCCACCATGCAGAGTGTATCCAGAGTGAGATCATTGATCTCCCACCGCCACTTCTCCACCACCGTTTCCTTATTCCACAAGGCCAATGCCAAGAAACAACTTCCGGGAACAGGCAATGTTCCACAAAGAGCAGGACTTGCTAATGACAAACAAGTCTATCTCGACTGGAACGCACGAAAGACCAGCCTGTTCCATCACTTCTGGCTACGAGACCATTGCAGGTGCGAATCCTGTTACCACCCGATCACTCGACAAAGACTTGTGGACACCTTCTCAATTCCTCGAGACATCCAACCTGCAGCCGTTGACAGTTCATCTGATGGATTATCAGTCACTTGGCAAGACGGACATACGAGCTTCTATGCATGGGATTGGCTCCATACACATTCGTATAGTCCGATCTTACGTACAAATGAACCCCTAGAGGGCAAGCAACCCAAGTTATGGGACTCTTCACTCAAATTAACACCTGTGGCACACGAAGCAGTCATGCATACGGAAGAAGGATTGAGAGACTGGTTAGACCAGTTAGAGGTATTCGGCGTATCGTTTGTGGAAGGTGTGCCTACAACTGTAGAAGCCACAGAAGCATTGGCAAGACGCTTATGTTTCTTAAAAGAAACACATTATTCCCAAGGTATCTGGTCATTCACAGCGGATTTGGCTCATGCGGATACAGCGTATACTCAACTCGCCTTGGGTGCACATACCGACAACACCTATTTCACTGAACCTTCTGGACTTCAAATGTTCCATAAATTAGAGTTTGAAGGTACAGGTGGGGATTCATTGTTTGTGGACGGGTTCAGTGTTGCTCAGCAACTCAAGAAGATATCACCTGAAGCGTACCGCACGTTATCCACCACTCGTATTCCCACTCACTCAGCAGGAGATGAGAATGTGCTGATTATTCCCACACCGAGAGCCTATCCTATTCTCAACCATGGGCCCAATGGTGATCTCTTCCAGATCAGATACAATAACGATGACCGATCGACATTGGATCATTTGAGTTCGACCCAGTTGGATGAATTCTATGATGCTCTGTTCTTGTGGAATCAACTTTTGAAGTCCGATAGAAATGAATTATGGGATCCATTAACCCCAGGACGAGTGGTGACGTTTGATAATTGGCGTGTTCTTCATGGCCGTAGCAGCTTCACAGGACACAGAAGGATTTGTGGAGCTTATTTTCCCTGGGATAACTACAAGAGTAGAGTGAGAACAAGCCGATTGACGGCAAAAGATAAAGATAGATTATTATAATCTTTTTTTTTTTTGGTCATTAAATAAATGGATATAGTTTTGTCCTTGTACAAAGAGAGAAGAGCAAGAGAGCACCTTGAAAGATTATAAATAGAATCATCCAACTTATTTTTTTCTTTTCTTTTTTTCTCTCTCCTTTTCTTCTTTACTTTAACACTATGAGTGAGATCACCAACAGGAAGGAAACCAATGAAAGAGTGGATAATTATGGAATGACACACAATAAAGAAGAACACCATGTAATGACACAGATTTGCGGTCGGCCTGTATTCATGGACACGAACAGATCATTCACTGCGTCTTACCGTATTAGTGGATACAATGCTCGTCCTGGTCGGACGAAACGGTGGCCGTACTTGGGATATATGATCAATTCACTCAAATCGATCCTATTGACATTTTATTTCAACTGGTCCATGACATTCACTGCTCCACTCAGCACATTTGCATTGGTCACTATTTATCCCACACTCGTCTGTTTCTTGGTGGTGTTTGAAGTATTATTGAAGGTATTCATGGAAGGCATGGATGGTGCACGGTTGATGAGATATCTTAGTGTGAAATATGGAGAAGGTGAGTTTGATATTCAATGTGGTGTATGAATGACTAACTTATTTGAATCACAAGGATTTGGGGCCATCAATTGGGGTAACGTATTAAATAAACACATTACATAGAGAGAGAAAAAAAAAACTTAATAATAGAAAATAGGATCATCCGCATTACTTTTATCTGAGAACACAGCTCAGTTAGTGAAGTCTACATTACCTAGTTTGGGTACACCAGGTGCCCCTATTTCAGCATCTGATGCCAGAAAACGTACATTCGATATCTCCATTGCTCAAACATGTGTACTCTTATCTTCTTTGATCTATGAACGTAATGGACGAAATGTACAAAAGGCATTCAAGATTTCAAATACACATCTTGCTGAAGGAGAAGAATTACCCGCTGAACAAGAGACAAAGATGAAGAAACTGCTGTGGGATTCAGAATACAGAATTCGGGCTATTGCCGAGAGTTGGGGACTCCATTTTGCAGGTGTTTCTGAACTGAAGTCATTGGGTGGTCCATTTTGTGGTAAAAGAAGTAAAATATAAAAAGGGGGAAGGTGATTGATTTTCATTTTAAACAGGTATCTTCTGGTCCGAAACTGAGCCATTTATCGTGGTTGTGTTTAAAGGAACCACACCGACCAATTATGAAGAGTTCTTGGTTGATTGTACAATCCAACGCAGTGATGCCAATGCTTATCTCTTTGGCAGTGTTCATCAGGGATTCTATGAATCTTTGTTCAGTACCACCGCTTATGGTGAACAAGATATACGTGATCCTTATGGAGCCATCCTTGCTGCCGTTCATGAGAAGGCTGCACAATTACAAGAGAAATTGAACACAACTGAACCTATCCAGCTGTGGATTGCTGGTCATTCATTAGGTGCTGCCCTCAGTTCGCTCTTGTTTGCCAGATGGCTGAAATGTCCTGCCGATTTAACTGACCGATTGGTGCTCAGAGATGCTTATGTGATTGGCATGCCTGCTGTTGGAGACAGTGATTTTGCCTCTGCCTTCTCTTCCTACAGCAATCTACCAGTGACGCATTCATCTACTTTATGGAGAATCATCAATAAGTATGATATCATTTGTCGACTTCCACCTGCTTATGACAGTAAATCCATAGGTAGAGAAAACTAAAAAAAAAAGATGATTATGAAAGTATGCGTTCATCTCATGAACTTGTGAATTTTTTTTTTATTTTAGGTAACTTTGTGTCTGACTATGATTTCTTCAACTATTCCCATATCGGACATGCAGTACAAATCAACAGCAAAATCTATTCTAAACCACTCAAGACGTATCCATCCAGCCACCAGTCACCTATGAAAGTCAATGTGACCATTGGTACACCCTTAGCAGAGATCATGTCACAGGCAGAACCCTTAGACAGTGCAGCCACTGCTTGCCGAGAATCACCCAAGATGCCTCCATGGGCAAAATCATGGGCAGATAACAAGTTGGTCCAGTACTTCATGAAGAAAAATCCTATCCCTGCCATTGAAGGATTGTATCCGTTCTTTATCATGGATCATATCCCTTCACAGTACTTTGAAGGACTCCAAGCAGCACGTATTTATTATGAAAATCAGATCATAGCTCGTAAGGGTGCTAAAGCCGTGACTGATTCTTTATCTGTAAAAGACCCACTCTCTCAGTTATAATAAAACCTCCCCTATTTTTTTTTATTTATTGTATCTTTTTCTTTCTTTATATATCTACTTTTAATGACTTTGTAAAGCATTAAATGCCTTTTGTACACGAGGCATAAGTAGTCGGGTATCGTACATTTCATGAGCCAATTCGTATAAATCAACTGAATCCAATAGGAAGATAGTCACTTTTGGTGCCTGTTTGATTCCAGTAGCCTATGAAAGATAAAGTTAAAGTTAAGATGGAACCTATCTCGTATTCAAAAGTTACCTTGACAAGAGGAAATAACTTATCGCCTAGTAACTGTTTCTTTTCATGAACAGCTTTACCTTCCAATGAGGATAAAAGAGCATCGATCTCCTTACTGAATTCAGGTTCTTGTGTTTCTTCATGTGTGGATTCATCCGAAGACTCAGAATCAGATTCAACTTTAATCAAGGGTTGTTTCTCAGCATAATAAGTAGGAGTATCTGAAATGGCTGTGGGTACAGGAGTAGGTGCAGTCGATGGAGTAGGTGTGATGGGTGTCATGGATGGGTAAGAATAAGCAGGTAAACTGATTTCACTAGTAGGAAGAGATGAGTGACAGAGTATAAACCAAAGATAGCCACTTACTTTCTCTTCATTAATTCTTCCATTGTATCTACTTCTCCTTCTCCTTCTGACTCTTCTGATTCACTGTCATTACAAACAGCCAAGGCTTCCAGTGCGTGTTCTATCTTGTCCTTCAAGAAGTCAGGATTGAATAAACATAAGGATCGTTCTTTTCGTTTCAAGGTCAGAAGCATCTCCACTATATCGTGAACCGTCTTCCCATAATCTCCACATTGGTTGACAGCTTTTTCTAATTTTTGTCTCTGCAGATTGCTACTGGATTCTGTCATGACTGATTCTAGTGATCCTCTTCTTCTCAAAGTGAGGCGATTCTGTTGTGGTAATGACAGATGAGCAGGTGGTTTCTGTACACTTAAACCAGAGGCCATTGTCACTAATGATTTGCCTGCACCTGTCGAAATAGGTGATGTATGAGGAGATAACTTGTGAAGTTGTATAGGTAAGTTTACATCTGACATCTAAATATAGAATATATATGTAAGTAATGTATAAAAAAAAGCTATTGGATAGATCCCCCTTCTTCTCTACAGGCCATCTTACCCATCTTTCCCACCCCCTCACCCCACGATACTCGCCCGCCCCAATGGACTCAGCCCCCCCCACAGTCTTACCTTTCTCTTGGGTATGCCATTCATGGGTGATTTGTGTAGTACCTTACCCACAGATAGATCCTTGATGTTCATGTTCATTCCTAATTGATCCATGTTATCCAGCCCTAGACCATTTATAGCTATAGAGACATAAAATAAATAAAGAGATAGTTAGTAAATGAATAGGAAAGTGAGTTATATTTACTATTAATAGACCGCATGGAATGTTGTTGATGGTTGGTATCAGAAATATAAGAAGATTGAACATTGAAACTAGGAGACATGTGTTGATTATGTATATTATTAGGAGAATATGAGGTGTATAAACCCATATCATTCATAGGTTTAGTGAAATGGTTCATGTGATTACTATTACTAATACTACTACTACTACTATTATTATTATTGTTACTACTGCTACTATTATTATTATTGTTACTAATGCTACTATTATTGCTATGGACAGTCGATTTGCCTTTCCGGGGTTCATGATACGCAACCAACAATTGTCTGTTACCCAGTGTATATCCATTCATCTCGTGTAGTGCAGTAGCAGCATCTTCTGATTTGGAGAAGCTGACAAATCCATAGCCCTTGGATTGGCGTGTTGCTGGGTTGGTCATTACTCTGGCCGAGATGATTCGGCCGAATTTACTGAATAGATTAGTAAGATCTTGGCTGTTGAATTCTGGCTCGAGATTCTTGATGTATAGATTGAGTATGTCAACACTGTTCTCTTTCATTTCAGGTACCTAAATAAGAAGTGGTAATAAATAAGGGTTTGTTATCTATATATACTATCTTACCTCTTCCTTTGATGCATATATTTTAGATGGCATATAAACTTGAATAGATCTAAGTGTGTATATGTATATATATATATATATTTCAGTTGGAAAGAAGAAGAATAGATGGATCCTCCCCTTCTTATAACTGACTATCTTTCATCTTTTAAACATCACCAACCCCCCTCTTTGACTCCCTACCCTGTATACTTACAATGGTAATCCATCTATCATATGTCCTTTCTAGATAATATTATTTTGTTTATTTTGTTTCTTCTTAAATATCTTTATTCTCACTTACCAGACACCTCTTGGCCTCATCTGAATCTGCCTGAAGAAAGAACTGGATATAGGCATCTCCTCTATAGAAATCATCCTTCATGACACATCGACACAGATTAAGAGGGCCATAAGGACGGAACACATCATACAGTTTGTTCTCATCGAAGTAATCAGGCAGGTTACTGATGATGAGCAGTTCGGATTTGGGTTGAGGATCCAGTCTGTCGTCTTGATACATCTGTAGATCCAGTGTGGCTCCATTGGTAAATGTGAATTTATTGTACAGTGAATAGGCCCTGTCCGCTAAAAGGGTGAAGAAGTGAGTATAGATGTGTGTAGAGAAGATATCTATTTATACCTATACTGGGATGACTGAATCTTAAATACCCTTTATTGAATTCTCTATCAAATACCATCCTATTTTTTATTTCAATATAAATTTTAATATAAATATATATATTATATACTGTACTCTGTAGGCATGCAGTGTTGTAGCAGACTACGGATATCACTCTCTGTAATATTGATAGGCAGTCTACTCAAGAACAGTGTATCTGATACGAGATAGTCTCTTAACCCATCATCATCCGTGGGTTGAGTGGTGTGTGGTATTAAACTGGGTTTACTTTTCGGTATTCGAATAACTACTGGTTTCTTTGAATAGTCTGCCATTATTATAATAGAAACTCGTGCTTTAATTTATTGACTGAGTAATTTCAAGACAAGAAAAAAGGAAATAAGAAGTGTGTGTGTATGTGTGTGTGTGAAGAGAAAAAGGAAGAAGAAGAAAGGAGAAGGGGGAAAAGGGCTAAAGATGTTTAAGAAAATAAAAAAAATAAAAAAAAAGAGGGGTTGTATTTCAAAAGAAGGGGAGATTGAAATAAGGGAATCACTAGTCTGACTTTGAATCTGGTATTCAATAACGATGTCGGGTTTCTACTCCTCGTAGAGTTCCCCAAAGCATAAAGAGAAGTTCGGATTTCTATCTCGTGACAATGAGATGTCGTTTGTCAAGAATGGGGAAGAGTTATTCCATTGTTACTATTGACAGTGTGACTTGGGTCAGAAGTGATTCTTCTGGAAGTGGCCTGTTTATAAGCCCTAGTAAATATATATATATATATATATATATTGTGAGAGAAAAGAGAGGAGTGACACGAACTTAATGGACAAAACCTTAATTCTTCTCTATAGTTTCCATTCAACACCGATATGGGCCCTTATTTATTGTTCAGTTCGTGTTACTATGGTATCTATTTCATAGTCCTCTGAATACTAAAGAGGATTCCAGTTGAAAGGGTACTGAAGAATAAAGGGTCACATGAGAGTAGAAGAGGTAAGCTTATATGATCGTTTGATCGATAAAGTACATATGAAAGGCTTTATCAGAAAGAAGAGGATACACGCATCCTATCGTTGAGGTAGGACCAATGTAGACAAAGAGTAATGTTCCTGAGTTTCTGTAGTTATTATAAACTGTCAATATCGATCGGTGCCTATCTCATTTCTGATACTGTATGCATAAGAGAGCATAGGCATATATACATTATGTTCTTTACTATCAATTTAATTAAAGCATCACGTTATTTGAAATATCGATGAGTTATGCATGTTATCCGATGGTGTATTATTGCCCCTACTTCATGTTTATAATCTTCTATTTGGGTATGAGTTGACAGATGACTATGACTACAGACAAAAGAGAGAAAAATCAAATGTAATACAAAAAGCCTTAATAATCATCAGAGTAAACATGAATCATTCTTCTACAGCCAATACACACCTTCTTATATCATTCTATCTTGTCTGCCATTCTCTGACTGCAGTGAAATGGTCTATCTGAATGTTCTATTAGCCCCCGCAAGCAGATACAAACTATGTCACTCTGTATTTAACATGTATCTATCTCATCCACAATAAACAAGATCGATCCTGTATTGAAAAGGAACATGCACGGAGATTGAACAGAGACAGTCGACGTTTGAAATTAAACTTTCCCCTTCCTCCCTCTTTCTCTCTCTATCAACCAAGCCATTGACAAATACATTTCCATAAAAGTAGATCATCTATAAAAAAGTGATATTGCTAGGCTACATATCACCATAGTAATAGTCATCGAGAATGTAACACAATACAGGTATGGCTGGCCAATAATGTGACCCCTCGTATATAAACACTCATTCCAAGTGGAGATGATATAACACACTATGCAGATAAACATTGTTGATATGAATCAGACTACTTTAATATCTTTTATTACGACGAGTTTGACTACTCTGCCTAAGTGCTGGCTGAGGATCTGGTTGTTGTCTACTGAAATGGGTAATAAGGCGATCTTTGATCCACTCTTTATCGCGTGGTTGATATGTCTAATAAACACAGATGAGTATAGAATACACATTGACTTCCCAATCTATACTTTACCAGTGTATGTGGATCAAATACCAGTGCCACAAATTCTTTATAGGTGTCAATAAATCGGAATAAATCCTCGGCTCTGAAATCAACTCGAATATCAATATACGCCTGTCTCTTTCTTCAACTGTTATGCTTACCTGTATTGTATCTGTCCTGCTTGAGGATTCTCTTTAGCTAATCTCTGTTCATATAAACTAGCAATCTCTAATAGTGATCCAAGTTTTTAGCGTATGGACCTGTCAACTTTTTATTTCTTATTCACTTACGATCCATAGCTAATGCTTCCGAGTCAAAGTCACTGTGTATATTTGTATTTTTAATATTTTATTCATGACCTTTTCCTTTCAAATATCAACTCACAAATAAGTACGGGATCTAAGCATACACAATGAGTGTTAATGGTTATAAATATAGCATATATCACATACCCTGGATTCTGACTGGGTTGTGCTAATATAATAGTATGGCGTCCCTGTTTATTTACTAGTCATTAGTGTCTGTTCATGTGCTCTTTTTGTGCTCTATTGGTTTACCATGAGGGTGTTTGTATTTCTATGGTGTAATCTCAAAAGAATAAAGAAAAAAAAAGAGAAAAAAAAATAAAAATAAATAACGAGGCAAATCGGTATTCCAATGAAAGAAGGATATTTGATGACGTTTCCTTGAACAAAGAGAAAAGAGAGAGAGAGGAATAAAAGATGACTTGAAGAAGAAGTACCCTATTTCTATAGACTGCTATCTACCTATGCCCAGTGCAAGTCACCCATGTGTTGGCTACTTGGTATTCTATTCATCGAGTACATAGAATAATTTCTTTATATGGTAATTTTACTCCGGCCCGCATCAGATGAGTCCGACTCGACTGAATGGGAATCCCCCTCGTTGTAGATAATGAATCCTGAAGGGAAGACATATCATCCTTCTTTTTCCATAACCATAGGTGAGTGATCAGATACCAAAGAGGAAGAGAAAGAGGGAGGGGGGGGGGCGATAGATGGATCATCATTATCAAATGGATGAAGAGATGATATATTCCTGTATGGATGGATAAAGTGTACTCATTTCTTATTCTTTATTTTTCTTATCACCCAACCCATCCACAAATGACCATCAACACTATAGAACACCATGGCTCAACGTCTCACCTATAGACGCCGTTGCTCTTACAACACCCGTTCCAACCGTGTTAAGATCGTCAAAACTCCTGGTATGAACATTGACAACAACATCATAACGAGGATGCTCATCTATTCTTAATTTATTTAGGTGGAAGACTCGTCTATCATTACGAAAAGAAACCTGTCAAGGCTCCCCGTTGTGGTGACTGTGGTGAAGCTCTCTCTGGTGTAAGTATGCAGTGTGTGTGTGTGTGTATAGATGATTGATATCCTTTGTTTATTAGATCAAAGCCCTCCGTCCCCGTCAATTCGCCACTGTTTCTAAGACTCAAAAGTCAGTCAGTCGTGCCTATGGTGGTTCTCGCTGTGGTGGATGTGTCAGAAACCGCATTGTCCGTGCTTTCTTAATTGAAGAACAAAAGATCGTTAAGAAGGTTCTTAAGGCTCAAAAATAAGTTTCTTTAAAAGGGAATATAAAAATAAAAAACAAGGGATTTTTTTTTTTGAAATAGATTCTATTCGTTTTCCAAATTGTGTGTGTGTGTGTGTGGAATCAATAAGAAAAAGAAGTAGGGGAATATCCAATGGTCTATTTTTTATGCATCTTTTGTCTGCACATTCCATAATAAGTGTGCAATGGCCACTGTATCTAATGAACGGTCCTTTACTACAACTTCTACTTTGATCTCATGTGATCCTTCTTCCAGGTCACTGGGTAATGTATAGTCTGAACTGGCAGTCAATAAACCCTTTGCCTTTTTCTTGTACTGGAAAATGATATGAGTGAGTGTGTGTGTGTGTGTATCGATACTCTTCACTTACTTCCATGTTAAATGCAATCAAAATAGCCCTGTCTTTCTTCTTCAGATTACTCAATAAAGCCAATCCTCCTACTGTTTCAGCAAATGTGGCAATGGCACCAGGATGAACACTAATATTATAGATGAGATAAACAGACTTCTCTCTCTTTGTGCGTGTATTACCTATGTTGTGAATTACGACTGTAATGTCGATCCTAAAGAGAATATGTCAGATAAAATAAAATATGATTTGATCTGATAGTTACCCGCATAATAGCAGTACAGAATCCACGTGAGAATGTAGATACACGCATATCTAATGACACTCATCAATATCGAATACAAACAATGAGTCAATCATTTTCAATGACTTACTGATAGAACGTGCATAAGGATCACTGCTATTCAACAAATAAGAGAATGTCAAGGGTCTAAATAACTTCACTACTGGTTTTCCCAGCTTATTCCATATCAACAGTGGATGTCTACTATGGCGAAGAGTGATAACAATATAGATAATGTAGAGAAAGGTGAGGATGACAAGACCAGCAATAAGACGACTGAAGATAGTCCATTCTAACTTCAATATGGCCTGTATTAAATTTATAGTGGCCTCTAAGTGCCCATACAGGGCAGATATAAGTGGTGAGCTGTCAGGGTGTGGCATGATGGGTGTATGGAATAGAAGAGAAGAGAAGAGAGAGAGAGAAAAAAAGGGAAAATCTCTTTATATATTTTTAAAGATTGTCCTCCATGTCGGAAGATGAAAATTATATATTATCAATTCACTATCAAACAGCAGCAAAATACACGTGTTAACATAGAGAGAGGAAGGGGGAAGTTCCCTTAGAGTGTATAATGGCATAAGATGACATAGGATAAAATAATAGAAGACCATGTAGATCTTGTATGTGTTGATAATCAGCTGCCAAAGAAAAGGATAACATGTTCATGTATTTGGTTCACATGGTATATCAGTGTGCATGTTTCAATCACACTATAAATATTACAGCAGTAATAAGATCATATTATTGCAGTGTTTTTTTGGGAAGAAGAGTAAATACTGGGAATTAATATTGGATACTGTAATATATATTGGAATGGGATTATAAAGAGAGAAATATGAGTAATCAACTCACCATATTAGGGGAATAGACAGGATGTGTATTTCTCACTTCATTATTTTCTGAATCCCAATAAACAGCAAGGCACTCTTAATGATTAGAAAAAGTCACTCAGTAGTGATATAGTGTTGAGATTGAAATCAATTTTGATATGGATGTGTACTCTTATTGATATCAGCCTGCGTATGATACTTCATAGTAAGCGAACCATCTTCTTATTCATTCCGTTTTTTTTACGACTACTTACAAATACAATGAAGTAGTCATGTATTTCATAGCTATCGTAAATGCCCATTTAATGGTACCGGGACTGCTGTTCCGGAATGATGCCTGTGGATGTATGAGACGGGATCAGGCCCAAAACATTCAATCATTGATGTTTTCACTCCATTAAGGATTCTCCTCCTAACCAGCAAATTATTCAAAAGTAAATTATCTATCTCCTAGATGCATTTTATTCAATTAAGAACATCCACGTTTGGCTTCTTCAACTCACCTCCGCTGACCAAATAGGATCTTCAGCATTTCCAATATTGGGAAATATGAGTACCACTAATGCAACCAAAAGGTAGGTTAGGGTCACTGCACTTTCTTCTAAAGAGTCAGTTGACTGCACTTACAAGATCATTCGATAGATCTATCCTGTCAAGCCAACAAAACTTCTAATTCCACTACACACACACACACACACCCTAATTATGCTGATAAGCAACAAGCTTCTGTAGGTACTGAATCTACATATGGCAAGAAACCCGCTGTTTACCAAGTTTCGGTTGGGGGCAGAAAGGAAGACAAGTAGAGGTGTCATCCATTGATTATGATCTTTTTTTTTGGGAGCTTTTGGTGAATAGTAGTGAATAGATGAGTCTATTCAACTTCAAAAAAGTAAAAGAAAAAAGTGAAAAAGGAGACAGATAAGCTAATCAGACCGAAAGAAAAGATTGATTGCTCTTTATTATTACAAAATGGATGAGAGTATTTTTATTAAAAAAGTTATACGGAGAATGGATCTTGAACATACATGAGTGTGTGAATTGACATGATCCAATTACGGATGTCAAGAGAGGGAAAACCTATCAAGTGTTAATTGAAAGAGAGACCATGAGTGATGGTCTGATCTGAGATGAATATATATAAGTCTTCTAATAAATTGTAGCCCATCTATTCATACTCTTGTTACTCGGCTTATCGTGTTTAAAGAAGTATGAGTTGGGAAGATGAATTAGATTATTTAAGGTATTGGTCGCTATGCTTATACTGGGCGGATCAATATTCTAATGGCATTGACTTCCAAATTATTTCTCTTATGAGTTTATGTACTCAGATTTTGACTCTGGTATGAATATGAGATGGTCGATTTAGGTGGTACAATTAAGGTACTATTGGATGACAGTTGAGATAGAACTACAGATGAGCGTTTGGGTAGTTTCTGATACAAAATGTGCAAATAAAAGTAGAATATTATACCACTACATTTTAAGGAGTAGTAAAAAAAATTAAGAACTAGGAGATTCAGCAGTTTTCTGCCCCGAAATATCTTTTTCGTAAAAAAAAAAGCAGGTGCTGGTTTTCTACAGGATGAGGATGAAACATTTGGTCAAATGTAATCCAGACTCGGTCAAGAAATAACCGAACAAGTGAATGCCTGGTAATGGGATCAATGGTTCGATTGATGGCTGCATTCATTCTGCTTTCACACAAATCAATAAGGTTTGAGACTTTATCCTTACCAGAAAGGAAAGTGAAGTTGGGGTTTTGGCAAGTAGAGGTTGGAAGTGAATCCATATTCATGCCAGCCTCAATACCATAGGAGTAGAATTATAAAAGACTGTTAGAGAGTAATCATGATGAGTGAGGATACGGATAACTTTATTATCTAGATAATAAATATCTAAGATGGAGCTAATTTAGAAACCGAGTGTTTTAATCTTAGAGTGTATTTCAGTTACTAGATTAAAGAAAAGAAAATTGTAATTGCATTTGTAGAAACAAAAGAATACCGACAAAGAGTGGATGTTAAGCTACAATGGAATAACTTGGAATAGAGGCAGAAGATGTGCTATCAGAGAATAAAACAGACTTGAGTTGGATGGCTTTATGGCTGTGTAATCAATGTAGTAAAAGAATAGACATGGGATATCCCTAAAATAGAGATAAATACAATTCATACATATTAGATTTTTTGATATATGTGTAACTGACTATATAAAATTCATATACTTGACTGTATTCATGTAGATACTTATTATCTTCACATGCTGCTGATACTCTAAAAACTATGTTAAAACGTAAATGAATTCGAAGTTGTACAAACTGTTATAGTCGTACAAAATTTACTGTGAGAAAAGAAATAAATCTTTTTGATAACCATTATTTTATGAGGGTATAGCTTCTCCCTTTATGAATCATTTATCACCAGAAATCATTGAGCTCATCGCTGATAAATTAATATTCAAAGACTTAAGTCACTGCTTAACAATCAACCATCTTTGGTATTCTATTATTATCAGGCACCTCTATACTCGCAATGCTTCTATTTCAAGCTACAGAGTACAACTGTTTCTTGAATCATTGACACTCTATCCAAGATGCAGAGAAGCAGGAATGTATGTGAAAAAGCTTGATATCTCAGGTATACAACAGGAGGAGAAATACTCTATCCACGGTACGCAGCCAATAGACTTTGCAGATAGCTTGATACACTGCCCCCAGCTTGAGGAATTATATGTACGGAAAAGCTCCTATGTCACTGATATCATCTTGAGTGAAAGAATGCCACAGCTCAATCGATTGAGGAAACTGATGTTCTATTCTTCAACAGATTCCATTGTGTGTGACTACTTGGGGTGCTTGTATAAATTCAGATCCACTTTGACCTCTCTCACACTTTCAGATAGCAATAATGCATTCGATCATTACTCCGCACATGAGTTTCTATCTTACTTGGAAGCATTCACCCAATTAAGATCACTGAGTTTGATCATCTATGGAGCACCATTTGGAGAAATTGCAGTATTTGATTCAATACTTAACTACTGTCCAGGACTTACACATTTCACCTATAACTGTGAGGCCCTCTATACTCCTACTCGTCCACACTATACACATGATGTACCAATGGAAAGCCTGGAATTGAGACTACATGATTTCTTCTTTAAGGACATACAGTATATAAAAGAAAGGATGACCCAACTCAAGAAAATAACAATCAATACAAGCAGTGCACCTGATTCTACAGTGATAAAGGAACTACTTACAATCGAAACACTGAAGATGATAAAGCTCAACATATTTGATACAGAATATCTTCCTATGAATGATGCCCTTTTTAATTACGGCAATCACTATTTCGACCCAACACAGACCATCTATTCACTCGCAATCTATACTTGCATATTTGAAGAGCCAATCCTCATGTCCGTCACAACATGTCAAGAGACTGGTGTCAAAAGCATCAATTCCTGTATAGCTTCATGCCATTATGATGAGAATAACTATCAGCAGTATCTAGAGAACGTGGGTTCCATCTTGAATCATCTAAGCCTTAATTTCGATTCTGTATCTGTAGATGGTCTCCAGAGTATAAATAGACTGTGCCCCTTATTAACTGAACTGTCAGTCATTACCACTCGTCTCACCGCCGATGATCAGTATCGCCATGTCAATAACAACCTTGTTAAACTGAGAGTACAAGCTCCTACTGATACTAGAATGCTTTTCAGAGAGATTGAGCATATCTATCCTTATCTCAAAACACTGCACTATGCTTGTGAGGATTATGGTAAGAATAATACACTGCAATTACCAAGAGGGTTGATCCGCTTGGAACTTTGTGTGAAATATGCATCCATTGTGCTGGTGATCAAGAAATTGGATGGAGTGTCACTGATGTCATGGCATTATGATCAACAACTGATCGTAACTGAGGCAAAAGATATCAACTCTTTGATTGAAAAGTGGCCATCTGGATCTAAACTGTGTATACTGGAATCATCTACATTAGAAGAAGTTTGTTTTATGACTTCATTCTACAGATAATTACTTCATAATATACACAATATGTATAAATAATAAAACTTACACGGATATTCCCATCAAGCAACCCTTCATCTATGGCTTAAATGTATTTATCAATTTTCTCTGATTCTTTATCTATAGCTAATATTAGTGTGAAGTTTACCACCAAGATATAGAATCTGCAAGCCCTGATAAGAATCATAACATTGTCAAAGATAGTTGGTAAGAGATATCTCCCCTTTTAACAACACAATGAATGATCTATCTGGAGATAAGAGCAGACTATTGCATTATTCAAGGGTAGCAACTACATCACTTGTGCGAGCCTGAAAAGGAAGGAGAAGAGGTAGATCTTCAAGAGGCTCCAGGGTTGAAATCATACAGACCGATAATTAAAATATTCAACACCCCTATCCCATTGCATACACCGTTATATGATGAGTTTCAATCAAGAAAACAATACCAATGTTAGACTCCGGGTTTAAATAACAAGCGAGGGGTACAGAAGAAGACCACAGGGGAATTGGGAGAATGATTTTGACCTGATTAGAGCAATTCAGTTCATACATAGATTCACGTATGTACACTATTATATATATATATTCTCTCTGATGTATTTTGACATCCATGTCTATATCCAAGTCTAATAAGCAGATTATTTCCTTGTTCCACCACTATGAAATTCAATGGGATGCATAGAGTGCTCTTTCGGGGTCTCCTTTAGTAGATCATATGCACATTCATTAAGAATCTTTTCGGATAATACGATATGACATATAGCAAGTAGATATGAAGTATATTTATTGATTTCATTGTCGAATTCAATTGTTTATAAATCATTCAAGATCAGGCAGTGCTGTCAAGCACATCAAAAATCTTGTGACACTATGCAAGGAAACGCTGAAATTGAATACAACTTCTTACCTGACTAAAAGGGCAATAATAATTTCTATTGCAGTGTATCTTTGATCCATATATCTCTAATGGTGTGTAATGGCACAAGGATATTGAGTAATGGCACAAAAACAGTGAGTGCTGACTCTCTATGTTATGTCCTGTTGTCAATAAGGATATGCTTATCGTAGACGGGTACAAATAGATGAGAGAAAGGGGGTTTAACGCAAATAGTTATCGATACCATCATCCACCCAATCAACCCATTATGATCAGCGTAGAGATCTACTTTGATGTTCCCAATCATGCCCAGTGGTGTGTGTGTATATAGATAATATAGCCACTAACCTGTTTTCCGTAACAGATATCGTCATTGAATGTTGATCGGTTACACTCTATCTGTTTCAATAAGTCAGTATCTTTGTTCAAGTGATTCCTTCAATGGAAAGGAAAACCATGGTGCCATTGAGGGAAGAGCCCTGAGTTAAATTCTAATTTTACTTACTCTTCTTCCATCCTGTATCTGTTCTCACTCCCCTTGTCTGTTGTACATATCTGAATAACTATGACTAGTGTGTGAATGTAACAGAAACCAATAGAAGAATACTCTCACTGATATCATTTAATTTTAATTAGGGTGTAATGTGTCAGTTTGTTTCTTTACTGAATGCTTTCACGACCAAAAACAATAGGGCAGCTCTCAGTCATGCACAAAAACCTTATCTTTCCTCTCCTTATTTCCTGAACGTATTCACATGTAGTGTCAGTTGATGATAAACCCTATCTCTATTGACATGAATGACGTCAATTGACAATGCATATAGAATGATAGAATCCTTATTTATTTTATTATAGTAGAAACAAAAAATGTGTTTGATTATATGTATAAATATGTTGTGAGTATTTTGTCTACTCCGGAAAAAAGATATATATAAAATGCTTGTGTGTGTGTGTGTGTGTGTGTTATTAGAGTGGTGTGTATATTGCATTGGAGGGGGATGTTTAAATGATTGTGTGTGGGTGTACATGTGCTTATTGTAATTAAATCTCTGCCAGTCTTTTTGAGGTTTGACACAGGTAATTTTGCTATGATGGAACAATATTGATAAATAAGAATAAAAATCCCATACAAACACTGCTTACCACAATGGCACAATCACAATTTCCGTGTGTTAATAGTAAATTACGTAAATAGATACTTTCATCTTTCAACTGATTCACTTGCTCAACCAGCTCCTTATTCTTTCTCTCTGTCACATCTAAACAATCCTCCAATTCCTTTATCCATTTCTTCTTCTTCTGCCTACACCTCAGTGCAGCTTCCCTGTTCTTCTCTAGTTTCTCCTTTTTATCGCCATGATCATTAAATGAATAGGACATATTTTCATGGAGTAACCAATTATGGTCATTATGTGAGCTCTCTATCATTGAAGCTTAGGGTAAACATCTTTACACTGACAAAGGATGACTCACCTTTGAACATAAAGACTTTATATATAAATTGAAAAAGAAGAAGAAGAAGATAGAGAGTTCAGATGGTATATTTTTATAGGTGGCGAAATGAGCCTAATCATTTCCCTTTCGATTTTACTTCCGATAACTAGTTTAACTCGTTAAGGAGATTAATAATATACATATATGACCGATGTCATTTCCATCCCGTCATAATTGATTTAAAGCATAAAGATATAAAGTGTTTAGTTGCTTTCTTATTTATTCACAAAAACCTTAAGCACCAATCTTTAACTTGGCAAACTCTTCTGCCACCTTCAATGCTTCAGGTAATCCATTCAACTTATCACCCGATCCTTGGGCAGCATCTTCCTTTCCTCCCTTCTTTCCTCCAATCTTATTACACACAGCATCTGCCCACTCTGTTGCCTTGAGTCCCTTCTGGATCAATGGCTTACCAACCACACAGTGATGGGATACACGGCCTGAGGCTTTATCTGCACTAAACACATAAAGTGCCTTATCTTTCAATTGTGTCTTAACATGGTTGATAGCACCTATCAATGCTTTGGAGTTATTTCCCACATTGAGTTCAGTGACATAGTATTGAGATTTAGGATTTGTTTCAAAGTACTTCTTTACTTTATCGGTGACTTCCTTCACTTGTTCTGTCTTACGTGCCTTTTCAGCGTTATCAAAGTTCTTCTTGATTGTACCAAAACGTTCACGGAAAGCAGCCTTATCAACAGCAGAAATAACAAGACTGTCTAATGCCTTTGAGACCACCTTGAGCTCAGACTCAAGTTCGGATGCCTTTAATTTCTCAAGACGGTTCAATATAGATTGGAATCTCTCGGTTTCACGTTGAGCATTCAAAGCTTCTTCACCTGTAACAGCGACAATACGACGAATACCCTTGGCAATACCTGATTCTTCCAAGATAGCAATGTATTTAATATCACCAGTCTTAGCAACATGAGTACCACCACAGAATTCGATACTGGTGGAAGCCCATTTGGGATTGGACACATCTTTAGTGATCTCATCTACATCATATCCAATGGACACAACACGAACAGGATCAGGATAGGTCTCTCCAAACACGGCTCTTAAACCATGAATGGCCTTGGCGACAGTCAAAGGTACTTCCTTGGAGTAGACCTTGGTGTTCTTCTTGACGAATTCATTACAGATAGATTCAATCTTGGCCAACTGATCAACGCTGACGGCTGTCTTGTATGAGAAATCGAATCTTAATTTCTCGGGAGAAACAAGTGAACCCTTCTGGTCAATATCATCTCCTAATATTTCTCTGAGAGCATAGTTGAGAATATGAGTAGATGTGTGGTTGTTTCTGATAGGATGACGACGTAATTCATCATAAGCAAGTTCAACAGAATCATTGACTGATAATTGACCATACTTCAAGTGTCCGACATGAAGAACATAACCACCGAACAATTGGCAATCTTCGACAATGAATTCAGTCTGCCCATCTAATGTGATGATTGAACCCATATCGTATTCCTGTCCACCTTGTTCAGCATAGAAGTTAGTCTTATCTAACAAGAGACCGAATCGACGTTCTCCAATAGACTTGGTGTTATCTAAGAACTTATGATCGCAGAAAATAGCCTTGACATGAGCTTGAACATTACCAGATAAATACTTGGCACTATCATCCGTCTTGGGGACCTTGGTGTTCTTGTCCAAGGCACCTAAATCATGTACATCCAGTGCAACAACACCCTCTCCTTGGTCTCCACCCTTCACTTTACGAGACTGGTTCTTGGCAGCTTCCTGAGCTGCGTCAAATTCCTTCTCATTGATCTTCAATCCATTCTCCTCTGCCATAATAACAGTCAAATCAACAGGGAAACCATAAGTGTCATAAAGACGCCATACATCTGCACCTGATAAAATCTTGGAACCAGATTCCTTTGCTTTCTTCATATAAGCTTCAAACAACTTCTCACCACGATCCAAAGTCTTGGAGAAAGCGACTTCTTCTTCATCCAAAATAGCCTTCACATCTTCTGCCTTCTTGGCCAACTCGGGATAAGCTTCAGCCATCTGTGCTACTAATGTATCTACAAGAGAAGAGAAGAAGCTGCCGATGGGTACATTGAAGTATTTACGAACATAACGGGCTCCACGTCTCAAGATACGTCTGAGGACATACCCACGTCCTTCGTTACTGGGTACACCACCATCGGAAATAGCAAATGTGAGTGTTCTGATGTGATCACCTACTACACGATAAGCAGTATCCACACCATCTTTATCTTCCTCTCCTAATTTACCAGCATAAGGTCTAGCATGAGTCAGTTCTCTGATTCTATCAAACATAGGAGTGAATACATCCGTGTCGTAGTTGGAGTATTTGTTCTGGAGAATAGACACCAATCGTTCTAATCCAAGACCTGTATCGATGTGCTTGTTGGGTAAAGGACGAAGAGATCCATCAGATTCACGGTTGAATTGCATGAACACGACGTTCCAGATTTCAAGGACATTGGGATCGTCCATATTAACTAAATGAGAAGCATCTCTACCACCAATACGATCATAATGGAGTTCAGAACAAGGACCACAGGGGCCGGTTTCACCCATTTCTAATGAGTAAAATTCAAATTAAACATCTACAACATCCCTTATTGTGTGTTTTGATTTTCTTACCCCAGAAATTGTCCTTGACATTACCAGGAATCAAGTGTTTCTCATCCACACCTAAATCCTTCCACATCTGTTTAGCTTCGAGATCAGCCTTCAATCCAAGTTTCTCGTCTCCACCGAAATAGGTAACATAAAGACGATCTTTAGGTAAGCCAACTGTCTTGGTAAGGAATTCCCAGGCATATTTAGTAGCATCCACCTAGAGGATTTATCTTATGTTAGCCAGTATTCTTTCATTCCAAAATGAAAATCTTTTGTTACCTTAAAATAATCACCAAATGACCAGTTACCCAGCATTTCAAAGAATGTATGATGATAAGTGTCTTTTCCAACATCATCCAAATCATTGTGTTTGCCACCTAGAAGAATAGACCGTGTCATTTTGACATTTTACATCGAACGTGGTCTTTCTCTTTTTTACCTGCACGAATACACTTTTGCGAATTCACAGCACTGCGCACATTGGCCAAAGGTGAATTAGGGTCCAAAGTACCCAAGAACATAGGTTTAAACTAACTTTGACATTCAGTCATCACTTTTTCTATGGTCCGTTCATTCCTATTTTTGTTACCTGGTTCATACCAGCATTGGTAAATAATAAAGTAGGGTCGTCATGCGGAATAGTAGACGAAGAAGGTACAAAGACGTGTCCGTTGGTTTCAAAATACTTGATGAAAGTAGCACGTACTTTGTTTGCTGGCCACTCTATTTCAACCATGTTTGAAAGAAATGAGAAAAGAGAAAAAAAGAAGAGAGGGGGAAAATTTTTTTTTTTTTTTTTTATCTCTATTGAAAAAAAAAGTGTCCCCACCCCCTCTATTGGTGCGTCTCTATGGTAACTAAAATGTTCAGCCGATATAAGATCATCTCCGTACTGCATTTGTGGATTGAAACTAAGCAGATCTTGGGCGGATTTGATAGTATGGGGAGGAGTACATAGTCATCAAATTACTTAATTAGGAAAGTGGGTAGTGTTTGACAGGTTGAGTTTGGATGAATGAGTCATCCTCACTTTAATCCATTTGACTATTGTTTGTGTGCGTGTATTGAGTGTGTATGAATTAATATGGTTGTATATTACTAATATAGCATATTTAAGTGTATCAATATCATGTTGATGAATTTGGTTTGAAGAGATAAGAGTTACTATATATGGTAATAATGGAATGACCCTCTTCTTGTATGGTTCCGCGTATTCTGAATAATCTATAGTCTATACATCACTAATTCTTCACTGTGTTGAGTACACCAAAATAATGGGCTTTAGGAAAAAGGTCTTTAGGATTCGCAACATAGAGTGTTATCTGTCACAGTGGAAATGTAACTGTATGCATTGAGTACAAGTAATACCCAGCCCCTTTTCAAAGCTGGTTGATTGTGGGGTCCTCTTATTCAGTCTACACTGATCAATGGTATTATCCCCTTTCAATAAACTGGAAATAACTCATGTAACTATCATGTCTCTTCCTATCGTATACAATGCTGTATCATCTGGAATTGGAAGATGAATCATAATTGAATGGTTTCAATGCAGTACTTTCAGTGTTCATCTTGGATCATGCATACCATACTTTAGAAAAAAACAATTGCCAAAAACTCTTTATTTTATTAATATAAATACAGTCAATACACCCGTCTGTATACTCTTAGTATCACGTGGTACATCTTTATCCCGTAGATGGCCTTCAACGACTTGATGTCAAAATTGGATATTCATTTGAGGATTGCTGGCAACTCTTCCTCTATATTCAGTACCCACAGGACAAGAAGTTTCACCTGAACTTCTGTTGATCCATTTCCCCATAACAAAAGCAACACCAAGCAATCCGGCCAAAGACCGCATTAGGTGCTTTCCTTGACAAGAAACGCCTCCAAAAATGGCTTTGGGTCTTCTATATGTTATTTTTTTCTTTGGAAAAAAAAGCATACACTAAATAAAGAAAAGAAAAGAACAAAAGCAATCAAGTGCTTTGACACAAGCACTCCTTCACTCAATATTGAGGCAAGGACGACTGACTCTTGATACTGAGAGGCGTGTTACCAGTCATCTCTATAAGGAGAATTCACATAACGAGATATTCCTGATAAGGTTGGTGACCCAGAAGAACACCAACAGGAGTGAATAGGGGATACCCTGGAAGCGTATTTAGCTTCATTTGCTTATATATATCCTGATGTAGCTTCTCAGCACAAATAATCAAAACCATGAGTTCACAGTTCTATATAGTATACGTCTGTATACAATAAATAAATACATCACAGTCAACTTGACAATAATGATAACAATCAGTATCTTTTTATGTCTCTTCTCTTGGCTTTTATCACCATTCAAGCATTTGATATCACCTATGTCAGTTCATCTTGGCCTGTTCTATCAAGAAACACACCTCACTATTTGACTACTTATTTTTTTCTACGGGTAAGCCCAGAGGTATCAAGCACATAAGTGATCACAAACTTGTTCACGGCAGTCTACCTATACACCCTATCAAGCAAGACACAGTATAGCACCAAGCATCATTCAATTAAATGATAGAATTTCAGAGGATACAATACATTATGAGACACGAATAAAATTGTCAGGCAGAATAAGGTACACACTGCCATAGATGTCAAGTATGTACCACAGCATAGAAGGAAACATCAAAGTAATAATAGAAGGAAACATCAAGCTGCGATAACAACAGACACTAAAGCAGTCTGTATTTGAAGCAAGCCAAAAAAAGAGAATGGTATGGTTGAAGAAGAATATCAAGTAAGAAAGAGATGTAATAATTGAATGAAATAACGATAATATCCATTAAATGCACATATATGCATATTGTGGAATCAAGGCATTGCAGCCATAGGAAATAAAAGCCAATGCAGTGCTTATGTCAACTGTGCATTATATACATTCTCTTTTGTTACACAGTTTATCTCTAGATACAATCAAGTGAGGGGAAGATTGGCGTATTCTTGAAGATAATTAGCATCAAGAATCACTTGTGCGTTGAATACATGCAATAGTATGAAGAGATATAAGCCCCTTTTATGCTAGAACTCATCTATTTTATCACATTCCTTTTATCAAAGATGTGATTATATAAAAAGATTACTAGATATTCTAATTCTCGTATCGATCATTGATGAAGAGTTCTTAATATGAATAGGACTGTGTGTGTTACTGAGACTATCAGAAATCAACAGTCCATCGTGTATCTCAGTCTAGTTTCAGTAGATGGAATGGTTGCACACTTGCCACTCCCAATAGACAAGGGTAAAAAAAGATAATGGCCACCCCTCAAGAACATTGTTGAGGTCATTCTTCTTGCAGTGTCACATTTGGTAATTTACCCATCTATATTGATGTTCTATTCAAGGGAGCTTTTTTTGATAACTGATCACCACAATAAGATCGGTATTTTATTAATTAATACAAGAACCACCCCCTCTTCAGTGTTCTGTCTGATAAACAACCCTCCTACCCTCCTTTCTTATTATTATTCCCCCCAAGTTTTTAATAGATGGGAATATGCTTAGAGTTTATTGTTTTCGAATTTATGTTTAGCTAGAATATAAGTCTCTTTCATCTGTATTCACATCCCCCTACTCTAAGATAAAGAACCTTCCTGAATATGCTGTCAATGTCATGAATACGCTGACACATAATATTACTATCAGTCATATCATGTCTATTTGCTTCCGACACAATGAAATGACAGAAGATACAAAGTGATCTTCATGACTGGGTCCTTTTTTCACTTTCAATCTTCCGTGGCTCCTACAGTTATTAACGGGGGGGATAATGTGTGACAAGAGTATTTGAGAAATGAGCTAAGGGAACGAGAAAGTCATTTTTATAGGAAGGATGGTATCATCCACTGGGTTTTACCAAAGTACATTGTCAGTACAATCATGCACTATTTGTCATACATGCTCATTAAGGGTCCTCCATAAACAATTCATTGACACTCATTGGATACAGTCAATAGAGTTATCCTGACTTTGAAACGATCTTCCGGGTAAAATAGCACCACGTTATAGTGTCATTTGGAAGAAACAGAACTTTCTCAGAATGAACAATGAGATAAGAGGTAATTCAGGTGCAGACTTCAAATGGATACACTTTCTGTAACACAGTTTGTCCCTCAAGTTCCCAGAAATGAACAATAAAAGGACGATCATTTGCTGTCATATCCTGCCTACTAATGCAGATGACATATCTTGGCATGTTGAAGGGAGATATCATAATGAAATAGAAAAAATATATGTTATTCCTGTGCCAGAGAATATACACCCAGAAACCTTAATTTGTATGTTGTAACACCTATTGTATATATTATAATTGACATTGAAGATATGTTGGCATATTTTCTTAACTATCTTGACCAAATGACTCGTTATAGTGATGAGTTGGGTAATTACTATTTACAGTACGGTCTCGATCATTCACTGTAGAAAAAGAGAGATATGAACATCACCATTGAATACATATCGAGTCATTGAAACCCGATTAGGGCAATAAGTCAAGTGAAGTTTATTCTGTCATCTTTACTGGTTCCCAAAGATGGTTGCAATGACAGCCATTTCTGCTATTCCTATCTTTTGATTCAAGGTTGCATGCCGAAATGACCATCGGGTAAGTTACTGCCTATTGGTCTCAGCGGGTTCTCTGGTTCATTGCATCGTGGGACTGAATATGGTAAGTATTCCACATGAGCAACGATTGACATCCAGCCATTATCTCCATGAAAAACCATTGTTTATTATGAATGCCCATAACAGTATAACAATAGACAAAGTATAACAATAGCCTGATATTGATAATCCCAGCGATAAGCAGTAGACGGAGTGGTGCCCACGTTGGTATGACACAGTGAGGGTGGGACAATAGCTATAATGTATCCCTTTTATACATAGAAATATAAGAAAGGAGTGGGGAAAAAACATTCTGCAGCTAATAAAAGGGTCCTCATGTTTAATGAACTTAACCATTATTCTAATAATAAGACGCTAATATATGGAACCAATAGCAGTATAAATGCCTCAAGTATACCTCTGATTAGATTATTGTTATGTTGAGTTGGAATTCATGGTCACCCAAAGGTTGAGATAAGAACGACTCTCTTAACCCTTTTACTTCTCCCCCCAAATTCACCCTCTCTTTAATTACCAATATATATATATATATATTAAATCTCTAATTTAAAAACTCTTTTTTTCTGCTTATTCACTACCTTCTTTATTTTCTGTTATTCACTTATTATATTCAATGTCACAGAAGATATGGCCAGAATTAAGGAAACCGTCTATTTCACAGTCTACACCACTCAAGTTGAATATTAACATTGGAGATAGAGTACAAGTGAATTCATATTATGGAGTTATTCGATACGTTGGATCCACCCATTTCAAGTCTGGAACTTGGGCTGGCATTGAATTGGATACAGCAGGATCAGGCAAAAACGATGGATCAGTTGAAGGGTAAGCAAACACATTCAGAGTATTTCCATGTATTATCTACTCACTTCAGTATAACAATAGTAAACGATATTTCCATTGTTCATCCAAGTCAGGCATATTCATTCCTGTATCCAAGGTGATCAAATATCATGCTCCTCACAGACCATCTACACCTCACGCATCACACTCACATAGAATAGCTTCATCCAACCCCACATCACCCTCCAGTCAATCTATTCCACCACTACCAAGGAGACCTGTTACTTCCATCGACACTAATTCAGAATGGTTAAAGAGGAGAGTGGAAGTACTGGAGACCGAGAACAAATATCTTCGTCAACAACTACAACAGAGCAATGAATATCAAGAAGTAATCAACCTAAGAGATGAACTGACTCGAGTGAAGAAAACCCATTCTGACCGAGTCCATCACCTTGAACAGAGTGTAGTTGATGTGAAGAAGGCAGGCATGGATAGTATTGAAACGTTAGAGTCCATCATCCAGTCTCAATATGAACATATTGCATCATTACAACAGGATCTAGCACATGAGAAGACCCAATACAGCAGTCTAGTAGAAGAAAGAGCCGAAATAGAAAAGGCAGGCCTTGAAGCACTCGAATCCTATGAACAGACTCTCACCCAACTCAATCAGTTGAAACAACAATCTGAAGACACAAAGCGTATCAAACATGAGCTCAAATTACTCTCGAATGATGTTCATGTACTGGAGAAAGTGATACAGAACAAGACAGAGAAAGAAGTTTATCTGTCTGACCTTCTATTAAAAGAAAGACACCATATTAAACAACTGTCGACAGAACTCAAATCATTCAAACTGAAGTCTCGGTATTCTTATCGTCTTGATACTCCCATGGAAGAAGAAGAGTTATGTGCCTTATGTGGAAATACAACGCATGATCTGATTCACTGTTCTATCTTATCGACACCTTCATCTTTTGTATAGACTTATTGAAATCAAAGAAAATTAAATATTTCTTTAATATATATCCTCCCCCCCACCTTCAACCTTTATTTATTGTCCCCCCCCCAATTGTATCCTACTCCCCCGAAAATAAAAAGAAGCCTACTTCACGTGACTTATACTTAACAGTAAGTATACTCGTGTGTGTATGTATATATATATAAATCACCTTATGTTCAATATGGCCATTATCTTCGGCATCCTCTGTTAGTGATATTAACCTGACTTTAATCTATGCATATTACTTAATTAGAAAGGGCCTTTCCTTAGTCTTATTAAAATACCACTTTTTAGTGTATATGACTACTATTATCCGGAATGACATAAGGGTATGCTGGGTTAAATATAGAAAATAAAACCTGTTAAATAAAACTGTGTGACTGGAGTGCTTTGGGTTGATATTCAACATTTAAACATTCAAAATGAATTGCTCTTTGTTCCTTATATAGTTGGTAGCACACTCTATTGTGGATAATGAGCACATAAAAAGTCATTCTTCTTATTCTGTAATTACCAGTGCGTGTTCATACTTTATCATTTTCTGTGTTATTGTGTGGGATGACATTTAAGAGTAAAAATGTATCTGTTGACACACATCCAAGGTAGTGGTTAAATTTAATTAGTACTTAATTATATGAGTAGGACTGACATATAAATAGATTTTGTATACCATGGTTTCCTTCACATTCTCATTTTGATACTAGTCATAATTCAATAACTTCGTGGCTATACTTTTAAAGTGGCCATAAGATATTCACGTTGGTCTATCAACACGATTTACTTATACCACCCACAGGTAGCGCGGATTTAAAGTTGTATAAGTGCTGGAATCCTATCATCCTCGGTTCCCAACTGATACTTCAAATGAAACCCATAAATGGTGAATTATTATTTTTATAGTAGTGACAAGTGGTTTATATAGATACCTGTGTACTACACTCTAGCAAGACATGAAGGTCGCTTTAATGTTATCAGGATTCAATCCAGAATTGAACGGTTGACCTGTTATTCTCTTCTAGCTTTCATATGAACTCGTGATCTAGCCATTTGAAGGTTTTTTTTTGTGGAGGAAAATGCACGCTTGGTCAAAATCATATTGGGTGAAGAAGCATCCCCAAATAGGGTAACAATTAGCGTTACTAGGTTACCATTCTAGATGGATTCTTAACAAGCTATCATTGTTTCCATGATATAATGACCAGACAATTCAAACTTGTTTTTGATTCTAATAGAGGTTATTGTCAGATATGATTAACTAGGCACAACTCAGACTTGAGTTTAATTATGGAATAGCATTGGATACTTGGAATAGGTATATGTTTCTCTGAATACAGTCAGTAAGAGGTTTATATACTGAATTAGATATTCCTTTATGTTGTTCATCACCATCATTCCTCTTCTTCCACGGTCCATTCTTCTTACCCAAATCAAGATAGTAATATCAATGCCTAGGTGTCACTGCCTACTAAGAATAAACTCTCATCTAGATATCCGCCCGACTTGTAATTCATCGGTTGTCGATTTATCATTGGAGAAATTGCAGGAATTGATTCATCAATATAAAATTCTCCGCTGATTCATCAAAGATTAGGTTCTCGAATTATGAGGCACGTAACACAGTTGATCTTCTTGAGCTTTTTATAAACTCCTAAACAAATCCCAATCATTTTTATTGTACGAACTGGAATCATGATTAGTGGTACATAATGAAGAGTAATTAAGTAATGGGAGTGTTTATAACAAAAGTGAGGGAATCAGATGAGAGTTAATCCTCCTGTATTCTTTTATTATGTGTAGAGTATGAAAAAGAAAGCTCATTAATATAATTAGAGATAGATAATTGACTAACAGGGTTATTGTTAATTACATATATTTTGAAAGCATGAACATCATTATACCATCTACTGCAAGTGATCACTCAATAGTAATTCAATCTAAAAGACAATTAATGATTGAAACACCTTGAACTATAGCAGTAGATACAGTTGTAGATATCAATACATTGAATAATAAAGAAAGGAAAACCTTTTTATTATGCTCAATCTCCCCTGTTTCTGACTTCATGTCATTACTTTTTTTTGTCTATATGAACATTCTCTTTTCTTTGATTGACTCTATTACATTATCTCTTTAGACACAAGTACATTCTCAGTAACCATCAACATGTCCTCCTTAAATATAACTGCGATGACTCTGAGACAATGCTACGATAAATTGAACAGACAGTACAATGTCATTATGGTCCAGTTGACATTTGGGTCTGATACAACAAAGGATAAGTTGAGTTTACTCAGACAATTAAGAGATGAGAAGCTGGGTGATATCAAGTCATTGGAGGCTGTCATGGCTATGGAGCTTCCTTCCATCAATTTAAAAGTGGAGTAATTAGATAGAGAAGCCAAGAGCACCCGGCATTCTCACCGTTCTCCAAAGAGGACTAATCACCCCCGCTCTAGTCCTCTTCGTTCTGGACAACGCAATTCTGGATTTGTTCATTCTGATCCCTCTCAGCCTGCTGTATATTGCCCATTCCACAAGTCTACATCACACAGCGAGAACTCTTGTGTAGCACTAGCTACTGCCCGAATACTCGGTAGTCAGCTTAAACGTCGAGCTGCTCGTGGTGAATGTAGGAAATGTTACATGTCTTGGGATGCTAAACATGTTTGCATAGATTGATTGTTATACTATGGATGTACACCCGATTCTGTTCATTTTTTCTTTTGTACTCGCAATATTAATATTATCCCATGACTAATGAATAATTAAATGGTAAATTTTGTGCAATTACTATAAATATCATATTCTTATTGATGGTTAATAGACAAACCAGGAGTAGAAAAGGGCTGTAGACAAGAAAAAAGTTACAGTAGGTAAATCATCACATAGTCACATTGAATACATAGCATACTTTCTGGCAATACACAATACACAATATGAAGATTTTTATTTTATTCATCACCGTTATAAGGGTTTTAAGCTATCCATAACATCTCATAAATCATGAATAAGCCCATCTTGATGTCCATAAATTCGGCAGTGCTTTTTTAAGTACTGCCGACCGTTGTACCCAAGTCAACTACTAGACTTTCACAAACTCCAAAAAGGGGTGTCCCGAAGTATGCCTCTCTTACAAGCCGTTTACACACCCCATGAGCTCTTATTTGACATTCTATTTAAGAAAACAAGTGAATTAACTTATTTTTGAGCATCAAGAGTTCCCCAACAAGTTTAAAGCCAGGTAGCCACGCCAGCCAGCACGAGGCGTAGATATAGGTTGTTTTTATCGAAATAGAGGATTCGGAGAATGCAATCAGAACCATTACTTTTCTTTAGTATCTTTACAAACCAATTCAACTGTCTTCTCCAATATCACTCAATAAAGGTTTAGTCGGTGTTGGTAATTCTAAAGCCAAACTAAAAACCCTTAAAAACTCTAAACACCTTGCTCTCACTCGTAAGTCATTGATTCCTACCTTCAGTAAGCGTAGACTTTTAGCTATCCCTCCCTCTTTCTTAGTATGGTCTAAAATACTGCGTACTCTTTTAATTTCTGTCATTGATGCAAAGACTTCTATTCCTAAATCAGTTGATGCAATCGTAACTACTTCTACAACTATCTCAGCCTCTATTTCAACCACTACCGACAATCCCTCGTCTTCCTCAGGGGACACAATAGACTATCACACTCACCTCAATATGCCTTCTTGGCTTTTGTATATTCACAAACGTCTCGGTACTAAGTCAGTCGATGTACTCGCTTCTATGACCGAAGAGCTATCTAATTTACTCTCTACTACGCAATCAAGAATTAGTAAGCTTGAACCCTAGCTGCTTCAATCTACTTCTTCTGTTCCATGGAGTATAACCAAAAACATGAATTATCTAACTTCATTTTATTCCCTCAGCTAGAAAGCCATTCAGCCCAAGTCTGTTTATTCTCTGATGTGACACCTTCTGCTCCCATTCCTAGCTATGCTGCTGTAGCTTCAACACTCCCTCCTCACTGTCGTACTTTTATCTCTAAAAAGACAATTGCAGGCTATTCTACTCCTGTTTCACCAACCCATGATTTTGGATATATGTATATAGACTGCAGATGTAGAGCCTATCTCGAATATACTTTCTAAACTCATAACACATGGTCTTCAAACCAACTGCATTCTGGATATATATTATCCAGATAACAAAATTGTTGTTATCCTTGTTCACGATGATTATTCTTTAACAGTCCTTGATATTCTCCAGTCGTATGACATTGAGGTTAATATTGACTTTAATCCACTTGCATCAACTACTCTTTATGACCCAAAGTACTCTTCCCTTTCTGATGAGATCTCAAAACTTCATGACTTATTCAAAACTTCATGACTTATTCAAAAATAAAATGATTACAATAATCAATCGCATCATCAGCCCCAACAAGAAATACTTACTTGCTCGGTCATTCGCCAAACAAAACTAGATCACGCTTAACCAATTTAACACCCTTTACCTTCCTTTTCACTCACCTAAGAAACTATCACCTGTTTCTTTGGAACAAGATATTTCAATGCATGAAATTTCTGAATCTTCTACCACTTAGGTCAATGTTACTCTGTCTGAGAATGTAGTAGTATGTTCATATATTTTCTATATGTACATTCCCTCTTCACTCATTAAATATAACATATCCCTTTATCTCTTCGTATAATCCTTAACTTCCCTTCATATATTTTAAGGATTCAAAATAAACGGAGGATAGTCTCCCCTATAAACAAAAAAAGATTTATCCAATCATCGACTCTTGCATTACTAGTACTCCAGGATATAGTGTCACGACGGGTTGTCTAATATTGAGTTTACTCTGAGTATGCCTGTAAACCATACAGTTCAGTGATCCAGCTTCTTATATACATATTTGACTAATGGTTGTGGCTTATAAAGCATAATATCATTTTCATATCCGCGTTGAATGGATGCAGTATCAAGGATTTCCAATCAAGAGAAGGCGAGAAACCATCTCATATATATATTAAAAAGTAAAGTTGAAGGAAGAACTGTCCTACCGGATGACTGACAGTACACCGAATTTTTATATAATTAATTAACAGAGGCAAGTTGTCGTATTTATTCTTATAAATGATCGTATGTGATAAACGTACTTTAGATTAGTATATAATATATTAGCAATGTCACACATAAGATTACTTTGACAAGCGCTAATTCATTATACTATAAAAACAGGGTCTACTTTTTTTTACTATGGGCTCCTCTCTCACTTTCAAGTTAATAAAAGAGTATAGCAAGAGTCTCATTAACTTTCAGCTTTATCTTTACATTTATTTCAATATTACCTTTAATATCTCAGCTGTGAACAACTTGGTGTACAAGGGTAGTCCTTTCAATGATGGCATGAACAAGCAGTTGGTGCGTGTTCAGCTTGATCTGCTGTGTATAGCAGACAATGATAGTTTTCTGGAGGATTTGATGCATTCGTTTGGTAAAGAAGTTTCTGTGTATTGACTACTTCGAGGTAAGATATCTATGCTCTTGGATACAACAGTGAGCGAGGAGAAAGAGCTCCGACCTCCGTCCTGTATGTTATGGCTAGAAGATGGGGACTTTTAAGTCCCTTCCAGTTACAAGAATGCAGCTTCGTTCTGTCTTTATTGTCGACAAGCTGCTCACTAGAGAAAGAATTTCCCCAAGTTCGCCAAACAAGCTTGTTTGGATGTGATATAAACTGCCATACTAGATCTAAAACTGTGGAGGTTAAGCTTAAACAAGTCGATAATGTTTATTATCGTCTGTCTGCAGTTTCTAGCTCAGAAACTTTGAGGAGCCCACCATCTAATACTAATAATATCCCTAGGGTACAATGAGTAATAGACCTCTTAGAACTAACTCAATAAATGCTTCGCAGAATTTTCAGAGTCCCACCATAACACCCAAAAACAGTTCTTATCTTTTCTACAAAGTGAATCACTTTCCTTCGATATCCCATTTCTTCAATAGGTCTTCTCTTTCTATACCCAACATGATCTTGGTGAAAATCAACTATACAAACCTCATTTAATCGATTGTTTTTATGAAGATTTTACGGCAAGAATTCGAAACGCAGTTGAAAAACTTGGACCTCATTCGAGTGAGTAAGGTGGAAAATACACTGAGGTGTAACCTTGCTGCATAATTATGGGATCAATCATTTCAGGAACATGAATTGGAGCATTGTCCATAATAATAAAGTAACCTCTCATTTCAGAAAATTTATCCATGATATTCATAATATCGCTAATGAGTTGGAGATAGTGCGTTAAACTGTAGTAACCTTAAGAACAGATAATTGTTCTTCAGGCGCTTTTCTTTTTGTAGCCCCCACAAATTTCCAGACTCTCTTAGCTTCATGTTAGCAACGCCGAACGCCGATATTTCCTAATCGAAATTTCATTCACAGTTTTGCATATAGCATATGATCTTAATAGAAAATAGTGTCCATGCTTCTTTTGCATATTTTGCATAATTTCCCAAAAAAAATTTATTACAAGTCCATAAAATATGCTATAACAAGCATTAATATAGTAAAGATTGAAGGTGAAAAGTAAACGTATTGTTGTTTTGGTTGATGAAATTGATGTTCTTGAATGAATATTGTTGAATTTGTGGTCTGGATATATGCCTTTTAAAAAGTAAAGCAATAGAATCGGCCCATTAACCTATCGTAATGGTCATCATATCTAGCAATGTTCACTTGAAAGCAGCCATCATCTTCCAAGTTACCGAATCTAAGCTATGCGAGCCAAAAACAGTATGTAAAGAACCGGAAAACCAAACCATGAGTACTATCAATCGATCGTCTCACACAGGGCTAGTTCCTGTGCCTAATAAAGTATGTTATGATGATCACATACATTACTTAGGAGTACCCATGGTGTGCCAACCGGCAGCAGCAGAAGCATTTAGATATTTAGATAAAAAGTAGTTAGTAATGAATGGATCAAAACGCTTCATTAAGATACTTTACTGCAAGAGAACAACCGCGATTTCAAATAGCAAGCAATAGAATCGGCCCATTAACCTATCGTAATGGTCATCATATCTAGCAATGTTCACTTGAAAGCAGCCATCATCTTCCAAGTTACCGAATCTAAGCTATGCGAGCCAAAAACAGTATGTAAAGAACCGGAAAACCAAACCATGAGTACTATCAATCGATCGTCTCACACAGGGCTAGTTCCTGTGCCTAATAAAGTATGTTATGATGATCACATACATTACTTAGGAGTACCCATGGTGTGCCAACCGGCAGCAGCAGAAGCATTTAGATATTTAGATAAAAAGTAGTTAGTAATGAATGGATCAAAACGCTTCATTAAGATACTTTACTGCAAGAGAACAACCGCGATTTCAAATAGCAAGCAATAGAATCGGCCCATTAACCTATCGTAATGGTCATCATATCTAGCAATGTTCACTTGAAAGCAGCCATCATCTTCCAAGTTACCGAATCTAAGCTATGCGAGCCAAAAACAGTATGTAAAGAACCGGAAAACCAAACCATGAGTACTATCAATCGATCGTCTCACACAGGGCTAGTTCCTGTGCCTAATAAAGTATGTTATGATGATCACATACATTACTTAGGAGTACCCATGGTGTGCCAACCGGCAGCAGCAGAAGCATTTAGATATTTAGATAATAAGTAGTTAGTAATGAATGGATCAAAACGCTTCATTAAGATACTTACTGCAAGAGAACAACCGCGATTTCAAATAGCAAGCAATAGAATCGGCCCATTAACCTATCGTAATGGTCATCATATCTAGCAATGTTCACTTGAAAGCAGCCATCATCTTCCAAGTTACCGAATCTAAGCTATGCGAGCCAAAAACAGTATGTAAAGAACCGGAAAGCCAAACCATGAGTACTATCAATCGATCGTCTCACACAGGGCTAGTTCCTGCGCCTAATAAAGTATGTTATGATGATCACATACATTACTTAGGAGTACCCATGGCGTGCCAACCGAATGGTCCTCAAGTATAGCAAAGTTCACTTGAAAGCAGCCATCATCTTCTAAGTACTGAATCTCAGCTGTGCAAGCCAAAAACAATTATGAAGGAAAACAAACCATGAGTACTACAATGTGAACACCATGGAAAAAAATCTACCTCATATCCCATATAGCATGACGTCACGCTCATTTTATTTTAAGCATGAAACTACATTTTAAAGTGTTTCAAGTGTTTCAAGTGTTCTCCCATCCTAAACCACTTTCAAACATGCCCACTGATAAAGTAATATTAAAGCAAATACAAGAAACAAATGCAGAGAGACATTTCCTTGATTTACAACTCGAATCTCGCCGATATAAGCGATTACGAAGAACTTTAACGACCAGAGGGCAGCTCAAGAGAAAACCTGTAATCCATTCATCTGATAACATAGTATTTGGAGGTTTGAAGGGCACCCTAGGGGAAAAGACTCTTTCCGTGGGCTATGAAGTGGAAGTCAATGACTGTAAATCAAAGTGTATTGCATTGTTGTCTCGTAATATTATCATCGACTTCAGTAACCCCGATCAGTTGAAGTTGATTGGGATCAAACTAGATCAACTAAACAGTAGATTCCAGTTAAGCATTGATGGAGTGGAGCGAGATATAACAGAACTATACAAGGGTACATTAAAGGTAATATATATACAACACAGCTTACTATGTAAAGACCTGTGCAAATACCAGACAATCAATTTAGATTGAAAACCGTGCTGCTGGTGAAACTTTCTTGAAGAATACTGAATCATATCATTATACCAATTCAACTGAAAGGGGGACAAAGATGATATATGTACATATGTAGGTTTTAACACTATGAAATATGGATGATATACTGATTTAAACATTCATGTTACATAGCATGGATCAAATCATCAACAACGCTATATTATTTCATCCTACTTCACTAAACCAATTCTCTGAGAGTTCATTCATGGTTAAATTCTGGGGTCCGGTAATCGAGCTTTTTTTTAATGCCAATGACTACTTTATACAATGGTAGAGTTCAATCCATATTCTGGGTTAGAAGCATTTCTATTGATAATAGTCACTTATGTAGGGGAGACACGATTTCACCATATTTATCAGTGATAAACTTGCATTTTAAATTGGATTTTAGGCTTATTGTCAAGGATTTCAACCATGATGACTTAGATGTTACCACTGGAGAGCTGGCACGCCATTCATCAACAACTTCGTCTAAAATGAATGGAGATTTCATAAAGTCTGCCCTTACTACAAAAGCCCATTTAAACGCCGCACTGAAACGAATGTCATATCTTCCTCCAAATAAGATCAAAACTGTTATTGCCCCCATGATTCAAATCATGGGACTATCCTGTATCGTATATGGCATGAATATAGTCGACAAAAAGGTCTATACTTTGCAGAAACTATATTCATTTAATTATCCCAGTACACTTCGTGAAGTCAAAAAAGGTGGCATGAAGGCATTACTAAAAGGATTTGGTTTCGTGGAAGTAAGCGAACTACTTAAACCCTGATTATTGTATAGAAAATGTTTAACTTTTTTCTTCTACCATTTTTCATGTGATTTTGTTAGTCAATGATCAAAAATATTGAAGCGATGATTATTGAGTACAGTAGAACACCTATCAATACCATGCGTAATATCAAGAAAGGAAGAAAAAAGAGTAAAATCGCTGCAATGAACAATATTGATGAATACATCTCTACTGTTATACCATATCCTGATTCTGAAGATGAACAGGAAGATGAACAAGGAGATGAACAAGAAGACGAAGAAGAAGATGAATAAGAAGATGAGAAGCAAGAAAATGGAGATGGCTAGGATGCAACTCACTGTGATGGTCATATTGTGTGATAATCCCTAATACATTCAACTACCCTTTTATACCAACAACCCCTTATTATATTACTTCAATCACTACTAAATACTTTATATCTTATTTAACTAAGGAATAAATCCCTGTATAAGAATGCTGATCTTGATCTGCTCAAAAACTTGAGGCCTCTCTTACCCATAAACTGTGATGTCAAACTATAACCAATGTGATAGCAATCAGGTTTAATCGGGTACTACCTCCACTGATTATTTCTTATCAAACTGGTCTTATGCATTTCTTCTTCATCTTCACCAGAGATACCAAAATTCAAGTCTTCGGTTCATTAAGGGCTGAAGGGAAAGGGAGTTGATATGTGTGTGAGGAGAGAGTTTGAATTAAGTTCCCTTCTTTTTATGAACTTCGAAACTTAAATGTCCGACTCTCTCTATTTTCAGATGGAAGAGCCTTGTGAATGTAATTAGTTACTTCTCCTTCACACATTATAAGCATTTTTAGAAAATAAAATTCTTTCTTACAAATACTACTGCTATTACTAGTGTAGAAAAAGAAAAATATATTTTATATTCATTGTTTTGATTTATTCACTTTGTTTATTTACGCGTTTCTTTCTTTGTTTACGCGTTTATATTTGTTGATAGATTATGTGTTTTGTGTATTAATGCTCAATACACGTGCAACTTGTTGTATATACGTTTATAGCTGGACGCTTTATTGAATTGCATCTATTCTCTTTATTTTTCAATGTATACTTTTATTTACGCGTCTATGTTTAATTTGTGAATCATAATATGAACAATATTTTATTATTATTTGTTTGTTTACGCGTCTATGGTTAATGTTATAAACAGTCACCTTTCTTCCCTCTATTTTAATTTTTGTATAATTTTAAACCAAGCTACCAATTAAGCATCTTACTTTTATCTTCATCATTCCAAGCTTTAATAAAATAACCACAACGCCATCCGCAGAGACCAATTCAGTATTGGATAATACTGCAATACCTTCTTCATCAAGTGAATCTTTAGGTTATCTTCAAAATCATAGCTTACTACAGACATCCACAACTAAACGTAGATACTCTATCCTCTCTCTATCTTTGTCGCCTATGACAACTAAAAAGACCACTCGCTCGTCGTCGTCCTCCAGCACCTTTATCAAGCAGTCTTTGAAGGCACCTTCTGCTAAACATAAACCGCTAGTTCCTTCTCCTCTTGCCATTACTTTATTGATTAGAAGAGCTACTACATCCTCTGAGATAAAGAAAAAGGATAATCACATGCCGGATATCCAGGATGCAGCTGACACCGTCCAGTTCGTGCAACCTCCTGTGATACCTAGTAGTCCAGCCAACACCGATCTCCTCTCTTCATTTTCCCCAGTTATGGAATTAAATGAATTTAACATGCCTGACTTCCTGCTAGTGTTTCAACGCACCCTTCATGAACATACCGAGAAGTTCAAAGAGTATAATGGGATCATCGCTACAACGAACCGTCTACAAAAAGAACTTGAACAGACAAAAGTTGAGCTTGATCAAACGAAAGCTAACCTTGCAGCAGCAGACCTTCGATACCAAGAGTTACTGCACTCAACCTCGTCACAGGTGATAACTAATTCACCCAATCAGGTATCAGATCACTCTGATGGTTTTCCACAATTGTCACATGAGCAGCCCATACGTTGAACAGCTGACTCAATTCATGTCCCAACTGTAACATATGCTTCACGTACTGCAGTTTATGTTCCTCAAAAAACTCGTCGTAGTAATAAGCCTGGTATTACTCGTAAGAGACAGGCTATTGCCAGACATTTTCAACCACCTTCCGATAAGCAAAGATTTACCTACCTATTCATGCCTTGTCGATCTAGAAGTCGTCACAATGAAACCCGTAAGGTATACTCATCCACAACGATTATGTTGAAGAGGCCACTTCGATCCTAACCAAATTTGGTATCTCCTTGATTGCTGATTTGATCCAACAACCTCAGACATTGTCAAGGATCCGAAATACAAGTCGTGCACTGATGCAGAACAAAAATTAATTGCAGAGAACATTCACAATTCTCGTCTTCTAAAAGTTATAAACAGACTGCATTTTCCTATCAGTCTCGCAGTGGTTAAGTTATTTGTTCAGCAGACATGGATTTCTCAAGCTGAATATGACAGCTTTTATGCCTCCAAAATCCCTTCCAAACTCGATTCCGCTACTGTAGGCAATGATAAATCAGACACTAATATGTCAGAACTTGCTGCAAGCTTTCAAGAACCCGACTCTCTTGAATCAGATCAATTAATGGACCAAGCTGATGGTATCTCAGCCAATGCCGTTTAATGAGTACCTTTACTCACCCTAATATTCCTAATAACTATGCTTCTCCTTCTTTATTGAAAAATAACCTCAAACTATGCTCTTTAAACTGCAGTAGTCTCGTTAAAATTGATAAGCCAGACATTCGTGCCAGCTTTATTCGTTATCTACGTTCCTTTCAATATGACGTTCTCTCCTTTCAAGAAACCCACTCTCATTCCCAACAACTACAAGACTCTCTCAATATGCAACTCCAATGTAGCTCCTCTATTTGGACTAAGCATTGTGGTATTGTTTGTATGAATCCCGCCCTAGAACTCACCCCAATATATATCACTATCGACCAGAGGGTAATTGTATGCAGTATCACGCACGTCAACCAGTTGTTCCCACCTATGGCGCCAGTCAATATATATGGTCCCACACAATCTGTTAAGAGATCTTCCTTCTTTGATTCTCTTTTACAGTTACCTTGCTTCCAGAATTCCGATATTGATCATTTTCCCTCTACACACAACTCCAATATAATGATTGTTAACATTAACATGTCCTCTTTTTTACAGTCCACTTCATCTAGCCAAAGTTCAATATATCGATGGTGTCATTTGATTGATAATTCTTATTTTCTATGCTCCACCAATGATGTTCCAACATTCCAAAGCAGTCGACATAGCTCTCTTATCGACTACATTTATGCATCATCGTCTCTGCAGCAACACTTCCACAAATCTGATATAGAATTCTAAATCCAGATTTGACTGATCACGCTCTGATCACATCTTACTTTCAGTTTACAAATGAAGAACAAGGACATGGTTTATGGCGTGCCAATCCCTCATTAGCAAAGAATCCTTACTTCATCAAAGAACTACATGATCAATTAGACATCTATCATGAGACGCTGAATAGCATGAAAGATACACCTCCTTCTCAAGAGATATGGGATGAGATTAAGGACATAGTTCGTATAGTTGCTATGAAGATCGGACGACGACTTGCATCTTATCGCACTCGAGCACTCAAACGTTTTCAAAAGAAATTAAACAAATTGCTGGGTCAGTGTCAAGGCGATAGATCATCAGTAGAAACTGCTGTTTCTCTTCTAGAGAAATTGATTGCTTCAATACAAAGAGAAATTGCTCAAAGCGCTATTATCAGAGCAGGAAAACATTAGAGAAAATGGGGAGATTTCTGCAGGCTATTTGAAACGCAGTATTACTGCTTGATCAGTCAAACGTAATATTCCATCTTTCATTCATCCTGTTACCTCCGAACCATGAACATCCACTGCTGATCTTCAATCTGCTGTATCCTCCTTCTACTCTCAGCTTTATACACCTACACCTGTTGACGAGGACAGCATTGAACATATATGCTCTCACATCCCTGATATCAACATATTGCCTTCTTCTACCTATTTCTTTCTACTTACCAAGTTTGTTCTCTCAGATATTATAAATGGTGCAAAACGATCCCCTAGACACAGTAGCCCTGGTATTGATGGCATACCATATGAAACACTATCCACTCTGTTGAATCATTGACTCCTGCTGACATTGCACTGAAGGTAAACAATGATGCACTTCTTCACTCTATTTTTCCAATTAGCTGGAATAAAACTTGTATGAACTTGTTACCAAAGAAAGGCGACTTGACGAATCTGAAAAACTGGCGACCCATATCTTTGATTAATGCTGACACCAAGGTATTCACCCGGTTACTTAATTCCAGATTGATGTCTACCCTACCCCGTTCCATTTCTCCTTGTCAACTGGGCTTTATGCCTAATCGTTTTATTGCTGAAAATGGTCAGATGGTGAATATACTCCAGTTTATAGCCACTCGACAGAAATCATCGACAATTGGTCTTCTCTTGGATCAAGAGAAAGCCTATGATCGTGTTCGTCCCGACTACCTCCAACGAGTACTACTTAAATTTGGTATCCCGGAAAAAATTGTTACCTCTATTACTAATCTCTTTTTTACCACTCGTATTTCGTTCAATATCAATGGGCATATCAGTACAAATCCGATCCTACAATCTAGAGGTCTACGTCAAGGGGATCCGCTAAGTCCTTTACTCTTTAATCTGGCATTTGATCCATTTCTCTATAGCATACACGGCGATTCTTTGTTCTCCGGATTTGATTTTCACCAAGAAACTGATACCACACCCGAGAATTTGTCTCCTACTCCTCTGTTCGCACTCTCCATATTACCAGTCAAGATATTAGCATATGCTGATGACACACTTGTATTCCTTAAAAATTAGAATGATTTTTATAGACTTCAATCCGCAGTAGATCAATACCAGAAAGCTTCGAATGCACAATTGAATTTTTCAAAGACACATGCTATATCATTATCCGGATTACTTCACCCTGCTTGGGAACTATTACTGTGTTCTTATGATATCACCAAATGGCACGACCATCGTTCTCCTAATCCTCTTACTTATTTAGAATATCCTATCTGCTTTTCCCAGGAACAAAAACAAAAGTTCGTTAGTCAATTGTTACATAAAATGAGGCAATCGTGCTACATTCACTCTCAACGTCATCTATCAATCCGTGGTAGAGCTACTGTTTTAAACACACTGATATTATCTCGCTTATGGCATGTTATGAGACTGTTTTCATTCACCAAGCTCCAGCTGGCATCAATACGCAGTGTCTGTTCCCAATTCATGAATTATAGGATTTTCCCCAAAAATCAAATTTGATCTACTTATACAGCCTCATCATCAAGGTGGTTTAGATGTTCTCAACCCTGAAATCCAGCATAATGCCCTTCAATGGCGTTGGTTGCGTCCCTTAATTTCCTCCAATAACCCTTTTAGTTCCACCGTTATGCTTTCATTACCATATCTCAAAGCTACCCTGAACTGGTTTTTTTTCTTCAGAATCATTTCACTCATATCGATGAGCTCTTCTCTTCCCACAATGCCAATCTCCCAGATGGTCTAATAATGCTCCATTACCATCCTCTATCCACGCTTTTACCAACATATTTCGAGCAATGAATACCATTCCTCACAACTTTGATAATTATCATATCAATGCTTATACTTGTCTTCGGTTACCCCTTACTGCTCTTATTCGTCATTCTGCTCCTGATTTTGTTCCACATCCCATTTTGTTTTCCCATCAACCTGGTGCACATAGACTACTTGGATTTCACGTTTTTACCTTGGATATTCATGAACAGGTCATCCGCCTTCGCTCTCCGGAAGAAATAACTCTTTTTCCCACGATTACTAAAAAGATCGTGAAATGGATTCGCAGTAGAAAGATTATTCTTTAACCTTTTCTCCTTGCTCTCACAAGACCAGCCCCACGTATCAACAGTACTAGAATGGAAGATGACCCACTTGATCTATCATTCTTTCTAAAGATCTATCTCATCCCTCCATCAATTGTATCTTGTACATCTTCTCTAGTTCTACCATTCCCCCCTCAACGTGGTCCAATCAGTCAATACAAGAATTTTATTCCATCTCCTCCCATCATCACATCTCCTTTGCAAGCAGAATCATGGATATCCTTTTGGAAACTTCAAGTTCCTTTACCCGCTCGTACTATCTGGTATCGTACTTTGCATGGAAAGATACCAACAGGATCTTCACTACACAAAATGAATCTGACCATGTTTCCTACTGATAACCGTCCCCGTTGTTTCAATAACCATTCGTCGAATACCGAATCAATTACTCATTTTCTTTTCACATGTCCATCTTCCGTTACAGTTTGGGTAGCTATATTTTCTGAATATATCTCCCAATATTACAACTGTTCAACCACAATATCTTTTGGACAAGCTGCTTCATAAAAGTGGTAATAATCCTCGTCTTTTTACTTCCTTCGCTTGCGGCTTACAAGCCATTTGGCTATCCCATTGGAACGCAGTTTTTCATAACAGACCATTCGAACCTACAGCTGTAATCAATTTGACTTTCAAACTGTATAACACTTTTTCATCCGAACCCTTAACCCCAGATTAGCATGTTCTATTCTATCTTCTTTGCTCTTTATTTTATATTATATACCCAGTCCCTTTCTCCACTCATTTTGACGTTTAAGAGACTTATTTAAATAAAACCGGAGACTTTCTCCCCTGCAAACCAAAAAAAATAGTGTTGTAAATGCAAGCATTACAAGCTGTCAAATAGATAGGAGTTTTGAATAGACACTATCATTGAAGCTGATGTGAAGGATTACAATGTATGCCAAATCCAGTACACTCATTTAGGATGATTTTTATAATAGTGATATCTTTATTTAACATGTATTGTTACATGAATAAAAATATAAAGTAGATAAACTGATGAATATATGAGTATATTCAACTTCAAAAAATAAAAGAAAAAGTGTAAAGGAGACAGATAAGTTAATCAGACCGAAAGAAAGATTCATTGCTCTTTATTATTACAAAATGGATGAGAGTATTTATATTAAAATGTTATACGGAGAATGGATCTTGAACATACATGAATGTGTGAATTGACATGATCCAATTACGGATGTCAATACAGGGGAACAACCTATCAAGTGTCAATCAGGAAGAATGTAGGATGAGACCATGAGGATGATCTGATCTGAGATGACTACATATAAGTCTTCTAATGAATCGTAGCCCATCTATTGGATACTCTTGTTACTCGGCATGGCGTGTTTAAAGAAGTATTAATTGGGAAGATGTATTAGAGGATTTAAGGTATTGATCATTACTGAATCGGTATGAAAGTAGCTTATATTGAGCGGATCAATATACTAATTGCATTGACTTCCAATTATTTCCTTATGAGTTTATGTACTCAGATTTTGACACTAGTATGAATATGAGATTGTCGATTTAGGTAATACAATTAAGGTACCATCGTATGACAGTTGAGATAGAACTACAGATGAGGATCTGGATAGATTCTGATACAACATAAACTCTATTCCTAATATGTAGACCCGAATCCTTAATTGTCACTTACCTTAATAGCCCTAAGTATAGAATGATTCGATATTAGAGAAGTACAGATCTTGTATAAGGCGGATCAGGAATTGACATTAGCATTCAATTCCAATTGCACCAGTTGAGAAGAGATCTTGTAAGTTGGCAGACAATAGACCTGATTACACAAATCCAGGAACAAGCTGTTCCTTCAATTACAAGACAGACTTCATATCAGAAGAAATCGATCCGTGAAGTGTTTTAGTAATATTATATATGATAGAGTGATGGGGACGTGTATAAGTCAATGACTATCAACTAAGATTCTTTATTAAAAGAGAGGGAGAAGAACTATCCAAGATCTTATTACTTGCTATAATATATAGTAATATAGATCTACTGGTATCATTGGCTGTGGAGTTTATAATATAGACATCCGTTATAAGATCAAGTAGAACGGGATGATTATTATCCATAATGACAGGAGAGTATAGATACATCACTAAACACGTCATTACCCTCCTCCAGATGGAACATCAACTGAAACAAGTGTGAGGTGAGGTATTAGTCAATAAACGAGCTTGATACAGCAAGATTTATCTCATAGACACATAGTTTATAGTATGTGAATATGTAAAGGGTTCACTGCTCTGATACGAACATTAATGTGAGAATGGATTATCAAACTGAACAATGGTTGCGCATTCCAATGTTATATAGTTGATTCCACTTAGTAATATATTAGACATACTGCAGATATGCTAATTTTTAAGTGACGGTAGTAGAGTGTGTATGTGAAATAGGACACTATTATTGATACATAATACGTGTGATTTCATGATTGAATTTATGCGTAATCCAGAAAGTGGGATACAGTATAATAATAATAGTAATAATTCAATGTCAGCCAATGATTCCTACTTGTACTCATCATACAAGTAAAGGTGCCTCAGTAAATATGATGCCTTTAAAAAAACCCAGTGGGAAAAAAGGTAATCAATTTAAGGAGAACTGATAGTTATAAATGTAAAGCTTTAGTTATTAGCTCTAGTTCTCTTGCTTCTACGCAATGAACCATTTGTAGTGTTAGAAGAGAATCTGGTATTAGATGGCTCGTTGTGATTGGATCTAGCTTTACCCTTATCAGGTGTGCCTAGAATCAATTTTGCCATTTCAGATCTTTCATAATTCTTGGGGGGAGCATATAACTCTTTTTCCCTTCGAATCTCTTCTTTCGTAGGTGGTATTCCTACATCCCTTAAGTAACGACTTACCATCTCGGGATCAGTAAAGAACGATGAAGGAATATAGGAATCATCTTCACTAGTATAATTCTTCCATCGTACTAAATATTCTCTGTTCGCTCCTTGACCTCTATGACTGAGTATAGCCTCAACAACATATAACTCATCAGCTGGAATCACTTCATCTTGTGAGATCAGCTTCAGTTCTTCAGGAGAGTATCTACGGGACATCAGCTTCCCTTCATCATCCTTCAGCACATATGAACCACCTTGTGTTTTCCTGACTACAGTGTAGGGACCCTGGTAAGCAGGTGATAAGTTATTATGTCTGTCTCTAACTCTAATCATGACAAAGCTTTCTGGAGGATAGTCAACTAGGATATGCTTATTGTCAGCAATACCCTTTTGGAAGTCGGCATATGCCTTGGTTCTTTCGGCTATGGCTGGGAAGATGATATTAGACATATAGTCTATTCTGTCCATCAATTCATCATGGGACATGTATTTGATTTTATGAGTTTCTCCGTCCTTATCGTAATGGATAAACTCATTCATCTTGCGTGCAAACATCAAAGAGAAAGGTGTAGAGTTCAGCCTTTTCGACACTTTGTTATTCATCATAAGTTGCACGGAAGGAATGTAATGTGTCCAATCATCGATATTGCCTTCCATCAGCTTGGCTAATATCTTCTTTGTACTCTGGACATATCTTTCACTGAGGTTACTAGCAGGATGATATGCAGTGATATACCGTTTGTCAATAGCCATCAGATTGAACATATTCTTCAACAGCTCGTTCTTAAATTCAGTACCATTATCTGATATCATGAAATGTCGAGGATATCCCATCAAGGAGAATATCTTGATTAATGCTACGGCTACACTCTTGGAAGATTTATCAACTAAAGCTTCCAATATGACAAATCGAGTACAAACGTCTACGACGACGAGAATATAGGTGTACTTCCCTTGATTGGATTTAAAAGGACCAGCTAAGTCCATGGCATAGGCGTCCCCAGGTAGATGACAGTACACTGGTCTTTGAGGGTTATAACCTCTTTTGTGGACATTATACCTTTGACATGTAACACACTGGCTTACATATTTGACAGCATCAGCTAAGAGATTAGTCCAGTGCATATCATTGTTATGAATATGCTTGACAATATGATCTGCACCAAAATGGCCAAACTTGTGGGCATCATCCAAAATGTCTTTTCTGTCATGTTCAGGGGGAATTATATAATCCTTATCCGTGAACTTCTTGGGATTTTGAACATAGAACATTTTCACATTATCTGTGTTGTGCATCTCTTCAGCCTTATCAGCTTTTCTCTTATTAGCGAGCTTATGGCTTTCGGAAGGTTCATCACCCTCCTCCAGTTCCATGGTGGTCTGAAACATCCTAGACAGCTTATCACTGAGAATATTCAAAACACCTGGAATGTAAACAACCTCAAAGTCATAAGAGAGAATTGTTTCCATCCAGTTGATCATCATCGGATTGATAGTCTCCTGAGTGAGCAGATATGTCAAACTACGATGATCTGTATGAACTGTAAATTTGCGACCGTAAAGAAATTTGTGGAATTTCTTGAGGGCAAATACAATGGCTAATAGTTCACGTTTAGTGGTAGGGTAATTCCTTTCAGAAACAGAAAGAGAACGAGCCATGAAACCATTATAAACAATATGAGTAACCTGGGAACCATCCTTATCAGATGTAGTGTGTTCCTGATATAGAGCAGCACCGATACCATAGTTAGAGGCATCAGTAACAAGGTGCATTGGTCTATTAGTATCAACAGGTTTGAGGACAATATTAGATTGTAACACATTAATGATGCTTGAGAAATGTGCCTCAAGTTGAGGGGTCCATTGTATAGTTCGATTGTTCTCGAGATGGCGCAAAGCATCAAGAGGAGCTGTTAAATGAGCAGCTAGTGGTAGATGATCTCTAAAGTAATTAACTAACCCTAGAAATCGTTGAACTTGTTTTCCAGTAGTAGGTTTGGGATACTCGTTGAGATTAGTCAACTTCCGAGGATCCAAAGATTTACCTTGTTCTGATATGCAAAAACCCAGCAAATAGGTAGATCGCATGCCGATATGACATTTATCAGGATTGAGGATCAAACCGCTACGAGTAAGAGCAACAATTACTGTCTTTACATGAAGAAAGTGTTCTCTAACAGAATCACTAAAGATACATACATCATCAACAAAATGTCTGGAATAATGATGCATGTCTTTCAGTATGATGTCCATTACTCTGGAAAACTTGCTAGTCAGTGTTTTGATTCCAAATGGAGCACCGACATGATGATATTGAACATTACGATGAGTGAATGTAGTTTTGTGCTGGTCATCTTCATTTATCATGAATCTGTTGAATGCACTTTTAAGGTCAAGAGTAGTAAAAACTGTTGCACCCTTCATATCATCAAATATATCATTAATAAGAGGTAATGGGTACTTATCGTCTTCCACTAAGATCTTATTCAATTCACGAGGATCCAAGCAGACTCGATGTGCTGTAGGATTACCATGAAGATCCTTCTTCTTACTTATCGTTAAAGGATTATTAAAGCCACTAGGTGTTGTAGATTGTACAATAGTACCTTCAGATAACCACTTAGCTATAGCCTCATCAACTATAGGCATCAAAGTATCGGCAATGGGGTACTGTTTCCTGTAAGCCACTTTGCCAGGTGGAGTAGCTAAATGAACAACACTTTCGGGCACGGTACAATAAGATTTAACATCTATGAGCTGATTCTCATCAATATACTTTTGCAAGGCTTTCAGTAGGGATTGATATTCCTGCTCGGTACCAGCATGGGATATATTGGGTTGATATTCATTATCATCAATGGAATCATCAAACACCACTTTGTTATCATCCCAGTTGACGGCTATACCAGTCAACTTCACACCAATGTAAGGCATAATGTCACTACCAATAATGACATCCATGTTATCATCTAACTCTAGAACATCAAACTCATGTTTGCATGTGTGCCCATTGTATGAAATATTCAACTGATCCGTTCGACCCATCCTGTTAACAGTGGTATTCTTCTTGGCAAAAAGAAGTTCTCCACTAACACTATGTATTTGCAACTGTTTAAAACATTTATTCTTATCAAATAAAGATTTGTTTAATACTGAAATTTCAGCACCAGTGTCCAGATAGGCAAA